>APFE031004081.1:0-96300 GCA_000404065.3 Pinus taeda | reverse complement strand
AGAGAGCCCTCTCCGATTGCAGGTGGGCTAGAACCTGCAATCCAAATATTGGTTTGTGGTTACCTCGGCCGTATCCCTATTAGGAGCCTAGGGACAACCTGAGTGATAACACTTACCTTTTTCTTCGTTCGTTGCATCCCATTTCAGCACTATGTCTTCTATTTGAAACTTGTCTACCTTTGTCTTTCGATCATATATCTTCTTGATTCTCTCTTGCAGCTTGAAAGTGTTCTGAAATACCTCCTCTCTATTTTGCTGCAAATGAATCATTTGATTGATTCTCCGTTGCAAATGATCATCTTCGTTGCTCGCTTCTTGTAGGAGTTTAACCATCGGGACTGCAAGAGAGGTCAGGAAGACTGTGTCCATACCATACACGAGCTCGAAAGGAGACATGCCTACAGATTTCTTTTGACTTACTCTGTCTACCCAGAGTGCATTGACCAGCTTTTTGTGCCAACTTTTCTTGTTCGTTTCCAGCAGCTTTTTTATAATGTTGACCAAAGATTTATTTGAGGATTCCGCCAATCCATTACCTTGGGGGTAATAGGCAGTTGAGTGCCCCAAATTGATTTGATACTTATGACAAAATAAATCATTCTTTTAGATTTAAAGGCTGCTACATTGTGAGTGATCAGTTTATTTGGACAGCCAAAATGAGAGAAAATGTTGTTTTCAAGAAATGAAATGATTACCGAATCAGTGGCCTGCCTTGTGGGAATCGCCTCAATCCATTTGGTGAAATAATCCGTCGCTGTGAGGATCCATTTGCGCTGTGCTGAAGAAGAAGAATGGATCTCGCCAATAAAATCCAAACCCCTCTGCTGAAATGGAGCACTTACTTCAATGGGCTTGAGAGGTAAAGGCTGCAATTTCCTCTTACCTTGAAAAATTTGACATTCGTGGCAGCTTGCTACTATTTTGTACACATCAACAAAAAGAGTTGGCCAATGATATCCTCCTCTCAAAATGTTATTGGCTGTTGTCTTCCAGAAAAGATGGCCTCCGCAATCTCCCTTGTGAAAGTCTTCCATAACCTGTTTTGCCTCTTCTTCAATCAAACAATTGAGCAAGACACCATCGGGATATTTCCAATAGAGTGCATTTTTCATGATACAAAACTTGGCAGCCTTCAATTTTAGGGTCATACTTTTTCTCTTAGCCATTCTAGGTGGTGCTGACAAATTTTGGAGTACATAAACAATGTCCGAATACTAAGGAGAAAGAAGAAATTTTTTTGATACCTGAGCGGGCAGACTCTCTTCTTCTTCCTTGGACATAGCAGCAATGAGATTAATGTCCAAGGCATGAAAATTTGACTCAGCCTTTAGTTTAGCCAACCCCTGTCATTTGATGAGCTTTGTCGGTTTGATCTCCACATCATATTCCAACAAGGTAGCAATCCATTTGCCTCTTCTCCCCTCTGGATCTATTTGCACTAAGACATCTTTAACAGTAGCATTAGGGACATAAGAAAGGATGTGAGAATGCAGAATATAAACCCGAAAATATTTCAATGCCTTTACCAAAGAGAGAGCTTGCTTTTCAATAATATTGTACTTTAATGCCGCATCCCTCAGGGTTCTGCTGAAAAAAGAAATGGGTTTTTCAAGCTGGTCTCTTTTCTGCATCAAGACCACTACCATAGTATGATCGGAGGCAAATGAAAACAAAATGAAATTCTAAGTATAGTCCGGGCTGATCAAAATTGGAGCTGAAGAAAGTGCCAATTTCACCAAATTGAAAGACTTAATTGCGTCCTCGGCCCATTCACTACACTATCTTTCTTGAGCATGTTTGTGATTAGGCACAAAGCAACGCAAGAAATTCATCTTAGCATTGAATGATTGGATTGCCTTCTTACTTCGTGGAAAATCAATCTTTTGAATGGCTTCCACCCGAGCTGGATCGATGCGCATGCCCTCCTTTGATATAATATGACCGAGAAGCTTATATTCATCCATGGAAAACATAATTTTCTTTGGATTGAGAGATATACCATACTTCCTACACCGTTGAAATACAATATTCAAATGATAAAGGTGCTCTTCATCAGAATTAGAGAAAACTGTCAAATCATCAAGATAAACAACTAGAAAAACATCTTTTTCATTAGCAAATGTGATATCCATCACCCATTGAAAGGTTGCACCAACATTTTTCAATCCGAAAGGCATCTTTGCATAGTGAAAAGTTTCCCATGGAGTGGTGAACGCTGTTTTGTTTCTATCATCCTCATGGACCAGAATTTGGTTATAACCTGAATACCCATCAAGTAGTGACATGTGGGATGCCCCAACTACCCTCTGAAGTATGTGATCCATCTTAGGCAATGGATAATTATCCTTCAAATATACTTTATTCAGATTTCTAAAATCAATACATAACTAAATCTCACTTGTTTTCTTGCGTACGGGCACCAAATTTGAAATCCAATCTGAAAATCTTATGGGGACAATGATACCAGCTTTGTACAACTGACTCACTTCCTTCTCAATTGAGGCCAAAAGCTTTGGATTTATTCTTCTTAGCTTCTGACAAAAAGGCTTTTGATTTGGCTTGAACAAGATGATATGCTGAATTATGCTTGTGTCATATGCCTTCAAATCTAAATAATCCCAAGAAAATAAATCAGTAAAAGAAGATAGTAAACTGATATACTTTGTTTTTACCTATGGAGGCAATGCTTTTGATAACTTGACCATTGAGGATTTTCAGTTGATCCAATGTTCACATCCTCAACTCCTTTCTCTGTTGGAAACAAGCTCGGTTTTCAGGCCACATCATCCTGATCGAACAGCTCCTCTAAAGGTATTATACCTTTAGGAATGACATCGTCCTTTAGCTACAAAACTTCCATCTGATTGACTTCTATATCCGCCTCACCATCATCATACTCCAAATCAATAGAAGTGTCTTTGAATTTACCTTCATTTTGTAGAAATTCATCGATCTCTTCATCATCTTGAAACACTTGTCAATACCTTTGATTGTCGGGGATAGTTGGGCGATGTTTCACATGAATCTCAAACTTGTTGTTTGAATTCATCGAAATTTTCAAATTACTTGCTGTTGTTGCGAGTGAATCTGCAATGACATTCTGAACACGAGGGACACATGTCAAAGTGTACTCTGAAAATACTCTCAAGGTATCTAATACTACATTGCAGTAGGCCCGCATTCGAGGATTCTTAGCTTGCTTGATAACCAACTTGGAGTCGCCATACACTAAAATCCTTTTAGCATTTAACTTTCTAAGAATTTTTAAACTAGTAATTAAGGCCTCATATTCAGCCTCATTATTTGAACAGTCAAAAGCCAGTTTATAAGAATAGACCCTTACATTGCTTGGCACTTTATTTTGGGCAAAAATAGGGCTATGTATCCAAATGCCAATTCCAGCACCTTCCCTTCCTAAGGCGCCATCAAAATCCATGCTCCACGGGCCTGCTTCGTCCTCTTCCAAATGTTGTGTGCTATCTATCAATATGTTGCTGTTGTCGGAAGGCTAATTTCTCAGCGGTACTATTAAGTCTTTGTCTTTCTTTCTTTAAGACCTCTCTGAAATTTTCAGTGATCTCTGGAATGTCTTCTACTTCAACTACTTGGCTATTTACATCATTAAAGCTATCTGAATACAAAACAAATGATTCTAAATCAGTATGTACATAGTTGATTGGATGATTTATCGGTTTCTCCTTGCTAGTAATCATGTACTTCATCTTTTGCTCCCAGTATAATTTCTCCTCATTTGACCGAACACGTGAATGGTAGCATAAGAGAAATCAGGCTGCATTGTCCCTTTAATATTTGCTCCCCAAGATCTAGAAAGAAGCATGCCAAATCTAGGAGGTATATCCACAACAACCACATTCATCAAGACATTTTTAGCCAGAATTTGATCCAAACTCACCACCAAATCTTTGATAAGACCAATGCATCTTACTTTACTAGAATCGAAAGAGAAAAGGTCATGGTACTTTTTGGTGATATCCAATCCCAATTTCTCCATGATCGCCTTAGGCATAAGATTATGGGAGGCTCCAGAATCAAACATAGCATTGTGTAACACATAATCATGCACCCTAAGGATGAAGTAAAAAGGAGCTACATCATTATCTTGAGACTGACCTTCCAATGCTGGACCAAAAATCAACTTAGGTTGATCATCCTCCACATTTAATATATCAGATAATGGATCTAAATTCAAAATTTTAGACAGCTGACCTTTATAGCTAGTGTTTTTCATCAGCTCGGTGAGAGGAATAGATACTTTTCACTTGGCAATTTCATTTTCTAAGTTAAAAACTGAAATTTGTCTACCTCTTTTGCCAAAACATCCTTATTTTCAGTTTTCTCATTTGATACACTTGGCTAATTGGATCTTTCATTGGCTGATGGCGTTTTGTTGGTGGTAGGATCAGTTGTCTCTTTTCCATTTTTCTATGCAATGGGAGGATCATTTTTTGGCACCGCTGTCTCCTTCCTTCTCTGAATTGGATTCATGGGCACGTTTCTACTTCTGAGTGAATATTGTCACTGTTGGGCTGACAAAGCATTCATGTACCCCCTCTGATATTCATCATACTCCTCTTCAAGAACTGTTTTATTTGCCAAGATGAATTTTTTGTCCCTTTGTACAACTGAATTCTCGGAATACTCCTCATATTCATTGATAAAAATTGGCATATCATCGGGTTTAAAGAAATGATTCTCCTCTCCAATTACATTCTCCTCCTCATCTGATTCCGGATCATGTACAAAATTCTGCTGTAAGGGTGTCTTCACATGCTGTTGTTCTGCTTAGTCTTGTGATCGCTGCTCTCTTTGCTTGATTCTAAATTGTGGTTGTTGCTGACCACGGAAGCTGGGATTTCTTACTTGTGGTTCAGGCTTGTCAATTCTCAATCTGTCAAACATCTTCTCCATCTTTTGGAGCACTTGATCCGAAGTGGAAACCTCTTCCTTTATCATTACCTTCTTTTCAGCCTTTGTTCTATCTCTCTTAGAAAGCAGATTTGCTTCAATGTTGACTGCAATTTTTTGCTTGTCTTCCAAAGTGGCCGGATCCCTTTCTCTTAATTGATAGGCCATATCCGGATTGAAACCATCTGGAAACTTAATCAAAGCTAGTCCCATAGGTGGATTTATATGATCAGGAATTGCATTGTAAACAAAATTGAATCTAATACAATAATCTTGAACAGACTCACCAATATTTTGTTTGATGTTCTCATATTCGGAAAGGATCTGAAGAGGATTTTTCTTCACTTCCCAGTGATCCAAGAACTATCTCTGAAGATTAGTCAATGTAGTGATACTTGCATCTCGCAAAGCTCTAAACCACTTTCTCACTTCACCACCAAAGGTTTGTACAAACAGTCTCATTGTCACATTTTCTACATCAATCTCATGAAGGTCGAAGAAATTTGTCATCCTATCCACATGTTGCTAAGCTGTAACACCGTGAGGAGTGCCATCAAACAAAGGAATTTTTATTTGATAATCAGTGGGCATGTCATCCAAATTTTGAGGCAGCACAAGGGGTGCAAATCGAGCAGCCATTGCTCTTGGTGGATTTGTAATCGGTCTTGGGGATGTTGGGGGAGTGGGTGCAGCTAATGTATGGGGTGTATGAGGTGGGGATGGTGGTGAAGAAATTTTGGATGTTTGAGGGGTAGAAGGAGTAGATGGAGGTGACACCACTGCAGATTTTTGATCAGAGATGGAAGGCTACATGGGAATTGTGGGAATGAAGGGAGTTTCGATGGGAATTTCGGAACTAGGTGCAATCGCGGAGGACCCAAGGGTTTCCGATGTAGACTCTAAGAAATCAGCAATGTTTGAAGCCACAATTGAATTTTGGAGTTGTTTCAAGATATAATCGTCAATTTATTTATTGGCCTTTTCAGTTTCAAGATCTTTGACAAACTCTGGATTTATGACAGTAGAACCAACAACACTTTTGGATTTGGTCTCAAACAGTGACAAATCAAATTGTTCGTCAAACTGAAGATCCTCAAGATACTCAAAAACCACAGGACATGAATGAGATTTGAACACGGGAATCACAGAACTTTCTTAGCGAAGGATTCTTGGAATAAGATTAGGATTTTCGTAAACAGGAGGTGGATTAGGATCAGGATTCACTTTGGTATATCTTCTGGAAGCTAGTGTGTTATTATTTCCAATAAATCAAATGGATATTATCAACCTTTTCAGCCCATCAAATTCTAAGCTTATCATCCAAAAGTTAAGAATTATCAGATGTACTGGGGCAATTTGTAAGCCAGATGTTCTGTTTATAAGACTAGTCCGGAGATTGACTGAAATAGCTTTTATCTACTTGCGCTAATGCAAAGGAAAAGCGTTTCGAGGGCTACCTAGCTAATCTTCAGGCTCTGTCTATAGTTTATAAAATGAAGAACACTAACAAACAAACAATTTCTTCCCCAGTATGGTCGCCACTATGTTAGTGCCTAAATCTAACTCAGGCTGAGAAAGGTAGGATCTAGGGTAACATCAAACCAAGCTTAACCTAGTAGCTAGCCCTACCAGGTCGAGAGAGGGCTCTCGCCTGTCAATCTCAGCAAAAATATGATCAATAAGGGCTTGAGATGACTGATATGCTAACTGATTTTAGGCTAGGTATGTGTGCAATAGAGTTTGATTGAATTTAATGATGTTTTTGTTGGCTCAGATGGAAAGGCAGATTTGGGTCTGGGGAATGAGGCTCAGTTTTGTAGAGATCTCTATGGGGCAAGGTAGGCAACTGATTTTGCACTTCAAATTGAATGAGATGGAGAGATTATACAGGTGAGGAGTTTAAAAGGGCAAGAAATCCTCAGGGATCCTCTTCAAACAGCTAAAAACATCAATAACTAAGCAAACCCTACGTAGAGCACCGCAATTTCAATGGATTCTACCTATATTCTTGTTTGTTTTAGTTAAGAAGAAACAAGATAGATAATGACATACATAAAAGATAAATGAACTCACAATTACAGAAGAAAGCACTATACCAAAACAAAATGCCACATGAATCCCAAAGAGTGTTGCAAAACCTGGTCTCTATTCCTTAGCCAAAACTGTTGAAATGTGAATACAATGAAACTCCAAGCTTTCTCAAAAGTCCAACCATGCTAATGACTGAAAAATCACAAGATATAGACAAACCATAACTCATCCTAGCCTCTAGGGGTCAAGCTCATAAGTTTAGGAGCTATTCTAACTAATTCCAAACTGAGAACCAAAAATTAGGCAATGGAACAACTTGCCTCTAGAAACGAGGAAACTGATTCATTCAATTGCAAACTACTTTTTGATAGATGAATCTACCTCCATGAGTGAAAATTTGACATAATTACATCTATATCCATCAATTTACATTAAATTACATCATAAGTTTGACATTAAAAAGGATAAAAGTCAAATTGTCAAGTAACTAGGCAAAAAATAGAGTATACTTGGTCAAATTGAGCAAAAATTCCCCAATGCGCCATGCTGATTTCCCTATTCATAGCACCTGTTTGCAGCCACTTTTGGAGGCCTTCCTGGTGTCCCAATCTACTCCAAGTGTGATTGTTGGAAAGTTATGTCTGTCTACTTTCTAGAACAAGTGGAATTTTTGAATTTGGCCTCCATTTGCCCCTCCAAAACTGAGTTTTCCCAACACTGCTTCCTGTGTTTCCAATTAGGGGCAGAAAGGTCATTTTTGGGGTGTTTTTGACCTTTTTGGGGACTCAAAACTTGTCAAAATTTCTTGGCCATTGGTAGGCATGCATATTTTTCTAAGACAAATCCAAAAATTCTGAGTTTTCTTCATTTGGAGGCCTCCACCAAAAGCGAGTGCCAAGTGGCGCGGCGCATTAGGCAGAAAATTCTGTGTTTTAGCCCAAAAATTCCAAAAATGCAAAAGGTGCCCCAAATTTTTTGAAATTTGGGCTGAGTTTTCTCCATTAGGTGTTGTGTCGGGCCAAGGAAGCCTCAGCCAATATTTGAAGTCTATATTGTTCCTTTTGCCTCCTCGATGCCCTCTTCAACTTTGCTTTCAAGCTTCTGATTCTTGCCTTGCAACTTTTATTCCTCACCATGTAATGGTAGGCATATGCCTCAACATTTCTTTCTCCCTGTTAGCCTTCTCTAGAAACCTTTCTAAGTGGATGTTCACTCTCTCAAGCCATGATTCTTGACCGGCATTGATTTCTTGCTCAAGTGATGTGAGCTTCAATTTTCTCTTCTTGGCAACTTGGCAGTTTTCTCGTATGTTTTGCAACTCCATAATGGTTTGTTGGTCCTCTAGCTACTTGTTTCTTTGCTCCAGGTACTTTATTATCCACTTATCTCTTTCTAAGTTGAGGGACAAAGCATTGATGTCCACCTATTGCTCTTGGATGACCTCCTTGAGCTTTGAGCTTTGTGGGCCCAAATGAGTGTCATCATCCTGAATGAGAATGAAATTGGTCTCTTGCTCACCTGAAGGCCCCTCATCGTGTAATGACCTCTTTCCCTTGTCCTGAACCTGCTGTGTTGATGAAGGAAGCGAGACCCCTTCCACCCCTAGTGGGGATAATAGTCGCATTGCTGCTACAAACAACCGTCTAGTGTCATTTTGATAGGTGACAAACATCGGCACACTAGCGGTCTGTGTCTCATGACCCTCCTACTAACATGAAGGTCTACCTGTCTCATGAAAAGCCTCTGGAGTTCCCTGAGGAGCTGTGAAGAACTCATGAGAAATGAAATCCTCCCATGAGATGCCCTGCAAACCAGGTTGATGCATGACCACAATTTTAATGAGAGAAAAATGATATATACTGTTAAACTGCTGTTGAGAACTCTTTTGTTGTACTAGGGTGGTCATCTTCTCAATATTTCAGCACATGAAGTAGGGGAGATTCATCATTCTCACCCTGGTAAAGTGCATCAACAATCTGATATGATAGGCATATAGGTGAGAAAACCGGCCCTCATAGGTGAAATATTTCATTATAAGTTTCATCAAAGGAGCATATGAATCTTTCATGTACCGAAAGGGAAAAACGCTGTTGAGTTGTCTCAAATAACCGGGCTTGATGTATGGTTCATAATGTTCATTGTCAATTTGTTGTCTTTTATTCCACTGCTCTCCAATATTAAGAATGTCGGTTGCTAGAGAAATAGACTCCGATGTTAAGGTGAATGTTACACTAGCTAGAGTTGCTTGACCATTATGTAGATGAACCACAAACAACCTGGCCAACTCATGATGATACTAGACTCTGGCAACTATCTCACAGAACTAGTAACAGGATTGGTGTTGGAAGCATGCGATGGCAAGAGGGCAGCCCTGTAGCTCAACAAGTGTAGTAGGCTCCTCTCATATATGTTTGCCACCCTTGTGGGTCCTCCTTAGTGCATGCATTTCTGTAGGAGAGTCACTGTGTGTCTCTTCATCTCGGTCATATGAAGGGTCAGACTCCATGTTTGCTAGTGTGTGAGTTTTCTTGATGAGTATGAAGATTTTTATGGTGTTTTTAGTTTTCAACCACGAAGGATAAGAATGTATGAGGACTGTGGAGGGAGAGGGTATGAGGGGTTTTGGGAATGTTATGATAGGTTTTTTAGGAAATAGGGGATTAGGGAATAATATGTAAGATTAGGGACAACAATTAGGGTTTCGGGATTTTGTAATTAGAATCGGGCTTGGCGGCTCTATGCACCACACCACAAACCCAATGCACCACACCTCCTGTATGCATCGCACCATTATAAATTTAACACTGTGGAGAGCGGCCCAATGCACCGCGCCTCTCACCCAATGCGCCGCGCCTCCAAAACTGGAACTCTTTGCTGTGATTTTGCTTCCTTTCTCCAACATGACCTTCACTTTGCTCAATCTTTCTTCTTTGAGTGCCAATGAGCTTTTTGAATTGTAAAGATGATTTATATACAAGAGATTTTGATTTTTCCTTCACAAAACCCACTTTTATAATGTTTGCAATGTGACTCACTTTTTCAACTCTGTTTTTTGGGCAGTTTAATTTATTTGTGCCTTTGATGAACTGAATGACTTGATTTTTTGTTTGCCTTGCAGGGGATGGAGCTGCTGAAGCTTGGCAAGGTGACCAGGGTTGCAACTGAAGTTATTTACATACAAGAGAGCTGAAAATACATGAATTTATACAACAAAAACCTAAAATACTATGTTTTTCCTTAAAACAGGGTTTTGAGGAAAAATACATTTCTGAGCAACTGATTATGAAATATATTGGTACTGGAACTTTATTCAACCTCCTCATGCACCTACTAACTATTATTGGACATTTTGAAGACCTTTTTGATGAAACCCTAGACCTAATGAAACTTAAACCCTAGAAATGACTCTTGCAAATTTAAAGTCAAAAAGTGCCTGCAGATGATCTTGATGAATGGAAATGGGCCAGTAGGTAAAGGACATGAGGGAAAATATACAACAAGCCACTACCGTTAGATGATCCATGCTCCTAATGGAATGAAACTGACTGAATGAGACACCTAATATGCAATGAAACAAGAGATTTTGATCTCTGATGGAGGGATGAAGATACCGATACTAACAGTAGGCTGACTTGAAGAGGGCTAGTGACAAGGTATTGGAGGATTACTTTGCATATACAAGTGTGACTCTTTACAAAGTGTAACATGACTTCATTACATGGCAATGACTCTTTTACTCTTTTATTGACTAGATGACAAAATTCCTAAAGGCTCTGAATGGGAGCCTTTACTCAAAAGTAAATCTCTTGCTCATGAAAACCATGATGCAAGCATTACAATAATTTTATTTTCTTCTTATTTTCATCTCTTTACATAAAAATACAATTACATGTCATTATGAAGACCAAACCTAGTTACACTTTTCAACACTCCCTCTTAACTAGGGAGGTATTCATAATAGTACTTGGTCATTCTTAATCTGAAGAATTTCTCATAAGAAGAATCGGATTGGTAACCCATTTGTTTACCATCATATCAACCAACAATGTCACATAGCAAGGCCTTGACCAATAGCTCTATCTCTCCACAAGATCTAAGCTCAATGTTGGCAAGACCAATGATTTATAGACACTTTCATCATTGTCTCTCTCGGAAAATACCCCACCTGGGTTCTCAGGGTGTGTTCCATTAGGACTATTCTTATCTTGGATTCCTATTCCTCAAAGAATATTGGTCATCCACGACTACTCTTATCTTGGATGCCCTATCTCATCCTCAAAGAGTATCGGATGCTAAATGATTACTCAATCCTCTCATTTTTCCTTTCCAGGTGAAGACTAGAATGATGTGTCTATCTCTTCCTCTCATATAGGGAGGACATATCTATTCTAATAAAGGAGTTTACTCATTCCCACACAAGGAATGTACCTAAGCTTCCTCTTGAGTTAGGAATTTCAAAGTTTCTTCCAAGTAAGAAACTTTCCAGGCTCCCTCTAAAAATAGGGACCTACAGTAGCTCCTTAGGTGGAGATGATGGGGCAACTAACTGCTTGAATAAATCCTTCCTTCGATGTATTGAATTTCTTTGTCACGGAGTCTTCATCTTTTGGGACTTCTACATAGGGCACAGATCATCCATCACTTTTATCCATGAGTCATTTATGTCATTATTCCTTTCATCAGAAAGTGAGTCATCAATCTACATCTAGCCTTGCTTCATGTTATGTTGTCTTCATCATGTTTTCTTCTTCGGAAGGATCTTACATCCTTCTACATGGTTCTCTGGGAAGACATCCATAGTTCTTCCCTTCGAAAGCCTTGCATAAGCGCATCTAGATATTATTTCATAAATAATAAATGAAAATCATACTTAGCTTTGTGATGGTCTTTCATCATGACATCTTCTTGTAGGCATCAGCATCCAACATACATGTTGATTCATCTCCTAAAGATATGTTTTTGTCAAGGGTCTCCATCTTTTACCAAAGTTCTATCAGAGTCTCCATATCTTTTTGGGAGATATCATAGTCAAATATTCTTTGTCTTTCAGATGTTGACTACCTTCACCATTGTTGCATGATCTCTTCCTTCCTTTATTCACACATTTCATTTCCAAGAGCTTCAAAGTTCCTTAGTTGTAGTCAACTACCTCATACTCCATACGAGGACATATTATGTTGATTTCATCTAATAAATATGTGACCCATGCATTCTTGCATCCCTTTGAGGGAGGAGATCCTTTCTTTGACCATGCTTAGATATAACAGTGATCCATGTTGTCTGCAACCATATGACATGGCTTTCCTGATATCGAATGTGAACATACATAACTCATCTTTCCCTCTTCTTATTTTTTTGTCATCCAGTCTTCCTGCATCAACTTTATTTGAGTGAAGGAATTTCACCCTTGACTTGATTCACTGTTATGTTATCTTACCATCATCCTATCAATTCTACAAGATTGAAATTCTTGAAGAAATTCTTGAAGAAATTCTTTGCTATTCCTCTTAATCAACGAATCTTACAATAAATATTCCATCAGAGAACCTTGAGGATCATGCATATCCTATCCTGTATATGTTACCTTTTGACAGATGTATGATAACCCTTTTTCCTAGATGACTTCTTCCTTTTTCATAAGTATTACTTGAGCTTTTAACGAGGCTTTTCCAAGAGATATATCCTACATAGTTGAATTTCATAGGTTTGGTTCCAGACATCCATCATAATATATATGTCTCGAGCTCTTACTTCTAATGCTTTTATCATGATGTCATTCTATAATGTGATGCATCATATCTTTTTTTCAATGCTTTGTATCTATAATTTACACAATAGAAGAGTGCCTTTTTGTGAAGGAGATTCTCTTAGTCATAGTAGAGATCTTTCACTTCCTCCTTCTTAGGCTTCTTTTCCTCAAGCTCTTCTACTTCTTCAGTAATATGGGCTTCTTCCTTATTCCTATTGTTATTGTCCCTTTTAAGCTTAGGACAATCTCTTTGATAGTGCCCATATTATTGAAATCCATAGCATTGTACTTTAGCCATGTTCTTCTTCTTCTTTTGAGGACCAAAATTTCCAAACTTTCCTTTTCTTTTTGACATAGTAGCATACACTTGATTCTGCTCATTTGTTCCTACATCCAACTTCACCTTTAGTCTAGTTTCTTCGATCTTACACAATGACCATAGATCTTGAAAAGGAGTGGCTTCTTTCTTCCCATAGATACTTGAAGCGAAGTTTCCCCATTCCTTCGGTAGTGCATTGAGTACTACAGTGGTCATTTCTTTGTCAAACATTATTTCACCCAGATCTTGAAGTTGATCCCTTATTTCAGAAATTCTCATAGAATATGAGGCTATTCCTTCTTCCCTTGAGATCTTCAAATTGTAGAGTTCTTGCCTCAGAGAGATTACTTCTCCAGCACTACTTAAGGAAAATAACTCTACCAATTTGTCATATAGATTTTGCAGTGTCTAGTTTTGATACACGTGGGATGAGAGAGTTTTTGATGGATTCAATGAGAATCCTTTGGGATCTAACTTCTCCCTTCATGAATCTAGTGTTAGTGTCAGAATCTGCATACTTCCATCAAGGATCAAAATTTTCTCTTTGCATTTTCATTTTAGGGGTCCCATACTGAAATTTTTACATTATTTCATTAGTTCATGTCAAATTGATCCACTGATGGTTGTCTTCTCTTCAGAAAATCTAATTTCTCCCTCATAGAGTATACTTTCTTACCCTTCTTCAAGTTGTCTTCAATTATGGTTTCATGGTCAATTTGCAATCATGCTTACATTAGGTCATAGGGCATGTTTTCATTAGGTCTTAGCGTTTCATTACCAAGGTCAAGAGTATGATTTAAAAGTGTAAATAAAGGGCAACAAGGGTATGAGGATGATAAATAAGTCAAGCATGATGGATTGTAGGTCATAGTCACTATATAGTTATATTTTAAACTATGTAATGTTCACCTCAAAAAACATGTTTTTGAGGTGAAAACAGAGCATTGTGAGTTAATTTGTATTTCTTATGTAATTTTAAGTCAGTTTATGTAATAAATGATCCCGCTTGCACCAAGGCATCTCTCCTTTATAAAGACAAAGAAACACTACAAAAATCAGTTCAAGTTGAGCATTATCCACCTGAAAAGAAACAAAGAAGAAATGGCATTAAAAACAGAGTTCTGAAGAAGATCAAGAAACATTAGAAAGTGGATTTTTCAAGTGAAAAATCAAAATTTGCTCCTATATAAGGTCTCACATTTCATTTTCAAGTTCGTCCTTCTCATTTGGCAAGCAAGGAGTCAAAAATTGAGGAGAAGAGGAAAGATTGAGTGAGTTTTTGGCAAAGGAGAAGTGGCACTGCGCTTTTGGAGGGTGGCGCTGCGCGTTTGGAGCAGTGGTGAAGTGGCAGTTGCTCTTCTAAAGTCTGGCACTATGCATTTTAGGCAGGAGGGTTGGCGTTGTGTGTTGAGAGTTTGGCGTTGCGCATCTGGGCCCAGTGTTGCGCGTCTGGAGATTTTCACAATGTAATTTTACAATGCGCTGTGCTTCTGTAGGTGGCGTAGCGCGTTGAGCAGAAGGGTCAGACAATTCTCAAACTTCATACAAACTCCAAGATTGCCCTCTCTTCCCTTCATACACATAAGTTGTCCTCCCATACTACATTGTTGGTTTTCATTCAAACTTTTAAACATAATTCCTCATGGTAAATGTCAAACCCTAAATTCTCCCTTGGTTATGCCTAAACCCTAAATTCCAATTATTCCTCCTATCATCTATCACTAAAACTCTAAACTCTTTTCCTATTACATTCCATAACATCCACATCCATTTATCCCTCTTCCCAAAAAGCAATATCTTAAACAAACCAAGCCCTCCCTCTCATTTTTATGATTCCTACTCCCTCATTCATTTTCTAGCCCATAAAGTCATCTCCCATCCCCTCACTCCTAAATCACTTTCACTCATTCCCTTCATACAACCTCAATCCTTGCAAACATGGACAGAGAGGATCGAGACTATGAGGAGGAGGAAAATACAGGCAGTGACAGTTCGACAAATAGAACTAGGCATCGGAGAAAACCACACAAGGGGGACATAATTATCAGGGAAGAGCCATAAAACATCAGATAATTAAAAGCCTCTCAATTGGTTGTCACTTGTTTCAGATATCTTGGCTGCTATGAGTTCTGTGAGCAGGTAGAGAGAATTCAACACCATCCTAAGATCACTAGACTTTTTGTAGCTCATCTTCAGGACAACAAGGTGACTCTTATTGGGGTGAAATTCACAGTTTCACCTTCCATCATTGCAGATGCCACCAAGATTCCGAATTCAGGGGAGAAGTGGTACAAGGCACAGGACCTGGATGAACATTATATCAAACCCAAGTATAGAAATGAGGCAAAGCGACTTTTTCCTTTCAAATTCCTTGAGGCCAAGTATGCACCCATGATGAAAATCATCATGAAATATTTCACTTGTGAGGGCAAATTTTCCAGGCTGCACACCTATCACATCAGGCTCCTCATGCATTTTACCAAGGTTAGGATGTTAAACCTCCCTTATTTCTTGTTCAGGAATATTGAGAAGATGGCCCATTTTGTGCAGAAAAATCCATACCCTCAGCAGATGAGCAGTCTCTATCATTTTTCCCTGATCAAGATGATTGTACTTCATCATCTTAGCCTCCTCAACATATCATGATATCTTTATGGGTCCTAAAAATCCTCCACCAGTGTCTCAAGAAGCAGGGGGGCCTTCTAGCAAAGCTCAGGTGAAAACAGATGAGAAGGGCAATGAGACTAAAACTACTGAGGTGCCCGAGACTTATATGAAACATCAGAGGAGCACAAGGAGATTTTTTGCAACTAATAGGCAAGTGTTTGCTCCATGGGATGTGGAAGGGACCTTGCCTTCTTCATAAACCCATAGGAAAATGCTAGCTCCACGGGATGTGGAAGGGGCTTTGCCTTCTTCATCAACACAGCAGGTACAGGTGCAACAACTGCAAAAAGGGAAGGAAAAGATGATGGAAGAGAGTTTTGATGATCAGGAGAAAGAGAGGGACTTTGATTTGACAAAGCATGATGAGCTAGCTCAGCGTCATACTCATCATGGCATGGAAATAATTGACTTAGAGGCTCAGGACAAAGAAACAATAAAGGACATCATCATACAAGAAAAGGAGGCTCATGACAAAGAAACAATAAAGGACATCATCATACAAGAAAAGGAGGCTCAAGTCCAAGCTTTGATGGACAATTTGGAGAGGGCCAAGTATGTCATCACATATTTGGAACAAGAGAACAATCAGTTGAGTGAAAAACAAGTCCTCATGGAGCTGGAACTGCTCAAGGTAAAATGACAAAGTGATAAGGAGGCACAAGTCACTTTGACTCCTATTAAGAAGAAGATTGAAAATGATAGAGAGACTTGGCTTGAGAGAGTCAATTTTCACCTAGAGAAGTTGTTGCAGAAGGCCAATAGGGACAACCAAATGATCAGACACATGGCCTACCACTACAGGACTCGAAACAAAATTTGCAACATGAGGGTCAAAAAGATGAAAGCTAGGCTAAGGCGGGATCTAAAAGGCAAAAAGGAGGAGGATAGGCTTAGGTTGCTTTCTGAAGATTCCTTGTCTCATCAGGATACTTGATGATGGTGCTTCTCACCAATTTTGGTCAAGTTTGGAAGAGTTTTTATCTTTTGCAAATTTTGAAATTTTAAACACAGAAAATCAGGCTCGACGCTCAGCGCCACTGGCGTTGCACTTTTCCTAGGGGCATCCAATGCACAAATGGCTTGCATTTTTATATTCATAATGATGATTACATGCACTCTATGGATTTGCTAAATTTTTGGGGCAGAATGGGTCCACCAAAAGGTCAAACAACACCATAAAAATGAACTTTCTGCCACTTTTTGGACACACAGAAGCAGTCTTGGGAGAATCAAGTTTTGAGGGGTCAAATGAAATTAAAATGAAGAAATTATAGGTGTCGTGGAAATTATACTTGAATACCTTTCCAATGATTTATCATGAGCTCAATTTGGATGTCGGGAAGGCTTCCAAAAAGAACCTGAAAGTGGTGCTACGCATTGGGCCAATGGCGTTGCGCGTAGGGCAAATTTTGCACAGGATGGCTATTTTTCTATGTTTTGACTATGTTCATAGATTTTCTCTCATGGAGGATGTTTTATTGATGTAAATGATGACTTTGCTTGTCAATATGATGGATAATTAGTAGTATAGGGTAGATTCATTAGATTAAAAGTCAATTTGAGCTCAAATGAATCAGTTTTTCACTTTTAGAGGCAAGTTATTAAGATGCCTATATCCCTATTTTTTGTTCAATGTTGGTTAGATTAGCTCCTCATCTTAGGGATTCAACCCCTAAGGATTGGAGGAGTTTGAAACAAATCATATATCTTCTTCTTCTTTCTCATTGTAAAGGGTTGGACTGAGCTAGATGCTCAGACCTTGATTGTACATCATTTTGTAGCAGTTTAGCAAGAGATTAATAAGAATTGCAATGATTTTTATGGGATCCATATGGTATGTAGTTTTAGTACAATTTATTCTCTTGTGATCATATGTTAGTATGTTTTGTGTATTTCGTTAATCATTTCATTGCTTCTAAGTGAATGCTTTCAAGTTGATAAGCAGAATTCATTACATCAGTGCTCTGCTTTGGGAAAATATTCACCATTTCATGTTTTCTACAATTTGGGAATGATCCATGGTAATCACATGCTCTTCCTAGCCTCTCACCAGTCTTAAAACATCTCATCCATGAAGCCCTAGAGTGCTAAACCTTATGCCTACCTTTCCCCATTGAACGCCTTGTAATTCTGACCTAATTCCCTAGCCCTAAACTGTCCAACTCATCTTGATCTAGCAAAACCCCTTCAAAATCCAAATCAAAACGTCGTGCTACTATACCTAGCCTAATATCTTTTTCCTGATCCAATCATCTTGGCTGACATCCTCACGGAGTGAGCCCTCTCCCGGCCTAGTAGGGCTAGCTACTTGGCTAAGCGTGATTTGTGGTTACCCTGGAATTGCCTTCCTTCAGCTTGAAGTTCAATCCAGGTGATAACATGGTGGTGACCATACTGGGGAACGAAAGACTAATCACCTTGGTAATATCTTCCATTTGAATTCTTAAGCTTATGGATGATGAGTTTTAGAATTTACTAGGCTTAATTGGAAAGTTGTAAAGCAATATATAAAACTTCGAAATTTGAGCACACTGGCTTTGAGAAAGTGCATTAGGACCAATCCAGATCCAAACCCTACCCCAGTAGTGGATAATCCTAACCTGATTTTGAGAAGACTTAAAAGATAAGAAAGTTCATTCAGTGCAACACCTTCAATAAAAGTATATTCCTGCCCTGATGAGTGGTTGTTTTTAGAAGACCTTCCCTTTGATCTGTCATTTTACCTTTCCCTACTTAGAACCAGGTCTGAAAGTGCACTTGGTGACATAGTTCTAGATCCAGAGTTTATTGCAAATCTCGAAGTCCAAAAGGCGAACTAATCAATTGATGAGTATATTCTAAATTCCCCTCAATCATCCCTTACTACTGCTAAGATCCCTGAGCTTTCTGAACCAATGTCCAGTACCCTTAGTTCACCATTATTCCCTTCAACCTCTGAAGTTCATTCCCCACCTCCATTTATACCTTCACTTCCCTATCAACCTACCATTCCTCATAAATCACCTATTACTCCTAGTTATCCATCAACTACTGCATCATCTCCTAATTCCCCACCTCCCCCACCTCAAGTTATGGTTCCCCGGTATGCACCCCTTGTTTTACCTCAGAATCTTGGTGCCATGCCTGCTGATTATCAAACCAAAATACCTTTGTTTGATGCCACTCAAACGATTATAGCTTAGCAACATGTAGATAAAATAAATTATTTCTTTGACCTCCATGAAGTAGAGATTGAAGATGTGACGATGAGATTGTTTGTACAAATCTTTGGAGGTGAAGTTTGAAAATGGTTCAAAGCTTTACCCGCAGTTTCTATCACCACTTTACCAATCCTCCATAGGTAATTCCTAGATCGATGGGAGGTGAAGATGAATCCACTTCATATTTTTTCCGAGTATGATAACGTCAAAAGAAATATCAGCGAGAGTGTGCAAGACTATTATGTGAGGTTTAATGCAGTATACAACACTATTCCCACCAACATTAAATCACCGGAGCGATTGGCTTTGCTCAAATTTACAGATGGTTTCAATGCTAATATGACATATCAATTGCGATAACATGATCCTACCACACTAGAAGACATGCAAAAGAATGGTGTGAGTGTAGAAGTGAACTTGCTGGCCAAAAGAGTGAGAATGAGATCTGAGAAAAGAGTGACCATGAAAGAAGAAGAATCTACTTCCGATGTAAAGATGGATACATTGATTCGAACAGTGGAGAGGATGGTGATCGGTTATCCATCATAGATAGACCTGAACCACCAATCTGGAATCCAAATTTTAGAGGACAGCAGCAGCCCCAATTCCGAATCAAGCAAAGGGAACAAAAAGCACTAAAGCAACCAGTGCAACAATGGCAGATTGAAACTCCCTTATAGCAGAATTATGTTCAAGGAATGGAAGAAGAAGATGAGGAAGATCCAGTAATTGAAACAAATCACTTTTTCACTATTGATGGTATGCCTATATTTATGACCGAAGATGAAGAATACGCATAAGTTCCATACATTCAAAGGGATGAGGATTACATCTTAGCAAATGATGTGGTTTTGGAGGCTGAATCTAATGATTATCAACGTGGTTATATGAATGCTTTGACTGCACAGCAGAGGCAATACTCTTTAAGGAGTATAGATGTACCGGTCAATCCCATTCAGAAAATAAAAGATATGCAATCAAAGAATGATTCTTCAAACACTTAGAAGAAAGGGAAAGAGTTTGCTGATCTGAATCTTAGCAAGGTACCATCAACAAGTATCACTACAAATGAGAACAACAATCAGCAAAAAGATAATGCAACGAAAGAGCAGGAAGATAAGAAATACATTGGTGTCAAAGAGGTAGAAAAAGTTTCATCCTTTAATTTAGAAAGTGAAATTGCTAAATTAAAAGTGTCCATTCCTTTGACTAAGCTTGTTAAGAATAGCAATTATAAACATCATGTATCTAGAATATTGCAAATAGATCCTTTGTCAGACATGGTGAATGTCGAGGATGATCATCCTGAACTCATTTTTGGTCCAACCATAGAAGGTCAACCTGAAGATAGTGAAGTTCCTCCCTTTTATCTGAGTCTTAGACTGCATGAGTATATCCTCCATAATGCTATGTTATATTCCAGAGATTCCCACAATTTGATGCCCAAAGCCATTATGGAAAAGTTGGGCTTGGATATCACCCAGAAATATCATGATTTGTACTCCTTTGACTCTGGTAGAGTTCATTGCATTTTTCTCATCAAAGATTTGGTGGTTCTTTTAGATCAAATCCCAGCCAAAAATGTCTTGATGGATGTGGTAGTTTTTGATATACCACCTCGATTTGGTATGATCTTATCTAGATCGTGGGGTTCTAAACTCAAAGGCACTTTACAACTTAACTTTTCTTATGCTACCATCCCTGTTTTCGGTCAATTGAGGAAGTTGTACTGGGAAAAGAAAATGAAGTATATGATCACTAGTAGAGAGAAGTTTGTGAATCATCCGATAAATGATGTACATACTGATTTAGAGTCTTTTGTTTTGTACTCTGATAGTGGATTGAATGATGTAGATATTCATCTTGTAGAAGTAGATGATGTACCAAAAATTTCTGAGACTTTTAGAGCAGTTCTTAATCAAGAAAAAGAAAAAATAGAAATTTCTTCTGAGCAACCTACATAGCAGCAAAAGGTTAATGAAAAGCAGAAAAATGAAGTAATCAACAAAGGTAAGGTTGAGAAAGAAACAGAATTCCAACATCTATAAGATGAAGCTGGCCTATGGAGCATGGACTTCGATGGCGTTGTGGGTAAGGACAGTGCTCGTATTGGAATTTGGATCTGAAGCTCTACTTTCTAGCATGCCAAAGTCCCAAGTAATGTTAGAATATGTTCCTACAAGTTAGCTTTTGATTGCTCTAATAATGAAGCGGAGTATGAGGCTTTGATTATAGGCCTTAAAATTTTGAAGAAGCTGGATGTGAAAAGGATTTATGTTTATGGTGATTCAGAGCTATTGATTAAACAAGTAAAAGGAGAATATAAAGCGAAGCATCCGCGGATGAGAGCCTACAAAAATGTAGTTCTAGATATTTTGAGGATGTTTCCTGAATATACCTTAATAGCAGTATCCCCGACTCAAAACATCATTGCAGATTCACTCGCCACTGTGACTAGCAATTTAAAATTCATGTCAAACATAGGCCTATTATTCCTGATAATTTGAGGTATTGGAAAGTTTTTTGGGATGACAATGAAATTAATGCCTTTTTGCAGAATGAAGGAAAGTTTAAGAATGCTTCCATTGATGATGTTTGTGATTCCGATGAACAAGATATAGAGGTAAATCAGATGGAGCTTTTACAGCTGAAGGATAATATTATTCCTAGATATCTCATACCTTTAGCGAAGCTTTTTTATTAGGATGATGTGGCAAGAAAACTGACCTTGGTTCCTATGGACAAAGGAGTTGAAGATGTAAATCTTGGGACAGTTGACCAGCCCAAGTTTGTAAAGTTATCAAAAGCATTGTCTCCCGAAGTAAAGGCTAAGTATGTTATATTACTTTCTAAATTTTCTGATGTTTTTGCATGGGATTATTCAGATTTGAAAGTGTATGACAAGGATATCATTCAGCATACTATTCCTATCAAGCCGGATCAAAAACATTTTAGACAGAAGTTGAAAAGGATCAATCCAAAGCTGCTTCCATCCATCGAGAAAGAGGCAAATAGATTGTTTAAAGCTGGCATCATTGTTCCAATTAGATTTTCTGATTGGATTTCAAATTTGGTCTCGGTACAAAAGAAGACCGGATAAATAAGGTTGTCCATAGATTTCCAGAACCTCAACAAAGTGTCCTTAAAGGATAATTACCCACTTCCTAAAATGGACCATATTCTGCAAAGAATAGTTCGAGTATCATGGATGTCACCACTAGATGTCTACTTAGGTTATAATCAGATCTTGGTGCATGAAAGATACCAAGACAAAACTGCCTTCACAACACCATGGGGAACTTTTCAGTATGCCAAAATTCCATTTGTATTAAAGAATGTCGGAGCCACTTTTCAACGGGCAAAGGACATAGCTTTTTCTAATGAGAATGATGTTTTCTTGGTAGTTTATTTAGATGATTTGACGGTTTTTTCTAGTTCCGATGATGAGCATTTGCACCATTTAAGATTGTCTTTCAGAAATGTAGGAAGTTTGGGATTTCTCTAAACCCGAAAAAGAGTCTTTTTGCCATGGATGAGGGTAAATTCCTTGGTCATATAATTTCTAAAGATGGTATTTGCATTGATCCTTCAAGGGTGGAGGCAATGCAGCATATAGACTTTCCACACAACAAAAAGGAGATTCATGGTTTCAATGGTAAGATGAATTTCTTACGCAGATTAATACCAAATTTGGCTGAGCATTTACGTGAAATACCTAATATGTTGAAAAAGGACAACACTATGAAATGGACCAAGGATGCCATGAAATCGTTCAACTTGGTAAAGTTTGCTTTAACCACAGCCCCAGTCTTGATCCGTCATGATTTTATTATATTTTCATTTGCATTCGAGCACACCATGGTTGCAGTGTTGATGCAAAAGAGGGATCAGGTGGAGCAATCCATTGCTTTTTTCAGTAGGACAATTCAAGATACTTCATTGCATTACAATGTCATTGAAAAACAAGTGATGGCTCTTATAAAAGCATTTAAGGATTTTAGAGTATACATTCTACATTCACAACTATAGCATATGTTCCTAATGCAGCCATCAAGGATGTTCTCATGCAAACTGATCTAGAGGGGAGAAGAGGTAAGTGAATAGCAACAATGTTGGAGTATGATCTTGATATTAAACCTACCAAACTGATCAAAGGACAAGGCTTGGCAAAATTGATGGCTAAATCAAATTTGCATGCTCTAGACATAAATCTCATTGCAGCAATGTTAGATGAAGAAGATGGTGGCTCACTCATTCAAGTATCAGAAATGTTTCTCAAATCACCTTAGTATTTTGATATAGTTTATGTTCTTCAGCATTTTTCACCACCTCCTGGAATGTTAAGAAGTAAAGGTAGATCACTAAAACTAAAGTCTGCAAAATTCTGCATTTTAAATAGTGCTCTCTATTGGAAAGATCCGGGAGGAATTCTTCTTAATTTTTTGGTTGAAGATGAAGCTCAGCAGGTAATGAATGATTTTCATAGAGGTGATTGTGGCGATCATTTGTTTTGGAAAACAACAGCTAACAAAGTGTTGAGAGTAGGATATTATTGGCCAACTTTGTTTTCAGATTTATATAAGATAGTTATCGGCTGCCATGAATGTCAAGTTTTTAAAGGAAAAAGGAAGTTGCTTCCTCTTCCTTTGAAGCCAATTGAAATAAATGCACCTTTCTAGCAGTGGGGACTTGATTTCATAGGAGAAATCCATCCCACATCATCAGCACAACACAGATGGATTTTAACAACTACTGATTACTTCACCAAGTGGATTGAGGCCATTCCAACAAGGCAAGCCATAGACAGGGTAATTACCCAATTTTTAGAATCTAATATCTTGTCTTGTTTTGGTTGCCCTCACAAGACTATAAAAAATAATGCAGCAGCCTTTAAGTCCAAGGAGATGGTTGAGTTTTGCAACAAGTACAATATTACATTGAGTCATTCCACAGCATACTACCCACAGGGCAATGGATTGGCTGAGTCATCAAATAAATCCTTGGTGAACATTATCAAGAAAATGTTGGAGGCAAACAAGAAGAATTGGCATCAAAAACTTGTTAATGCCTTGTGGGCCAACAGAGTGAGCAGCAAGAAATCAATAGGTATGTCACCTTTTGAGTTGGTTTATGGTACTGATACAGTCTTTCCTACATCACTTGCAGTCCTGGTCATGAGATTATTACAGGAAGCTAGTAACGAAGAGGATGATATTCAACGTAGAATTAATCAAATGATTCACATTCAGCAAACAAGAGAAGAGGTTTCCCAAAACACTTTCCGGTTGTAAGAGAAGATAAAGAAAATTTATGACCGCAAAACCAAAGAAAAAAAGTTTCAGCTGGAAGATGTAGTGTTGCGGTGGGATGCACTGAATGAGGAAAAGGGAAAGCATGGTAAGTTTGACAATTTATGGAAAGGACCATATAAAATCTCAGCTTATCGGGGACAGAATCCATTTTTTTTAAAGGAAATGGATGATCAGGAATGTTCAGGAGGGCCAGTGAATGGTAGGCTCCTAAAGCACTACTACTTTTGAGGTTGTTCCCTAAAATTACTTCACCTTCATTGTATATACCAGTTTGCTTTTCCTTGCAAGGTTTCAAGTACATTGTCATATGAACTTGGGGCCCGAAGTGAAGGCTATAAAGTTTGAATAATTTGTGTCAAGTTTGGTTGATTTGGTTTATAGTCAAGTTTAGAGTCGGTCATGAGTCAGTTTTCAGTTTGTATTGAGTCATTTTTCACTTTTTTGTTTGTTTGACCGTATTACCCAATAGATGAGGCACTTGGTCTATGGTGTTCTTGACACCTCCAAGGAGCTTCCATCCCCAATAAGGCCAATGTTAGTGTCAGTATCTGCATATTTCCATCAGGGATCAAAATTTGCTCTTTGCGTTCTCATTTTAAGGGTCCCATATTGAAATTTCTACATCATTTCATTAGGTCATGTCAAACTAATCCACTGATGGTTGTCTTCTCTTCAAAAAATCTAATTTATCCCTCATAGAGTATACTTGATGACCCTTCTTCAAGTTGTCTTCAGTTATGGTTTCATGGTCAATTTGCAATCATGCTTCCATTAGGTCATAGGGCATGTTTTCATTAGGTCTTAGGGTTTCATTACCAAGGTCAAGAGCATGATTTCAAAGTGTAAATAAAGGGCAGCAAGGGTATGAGGATGATGAATAAGTCAAGCATAATGGCTTGTAGGTCATAGTCACTATATAGTTATCTTTTAAACTAATGTAATTTTCACCTCAAAAAACATGTTTTTGAGGTGAAAACAGAGCATTGTGAGTTAATTTGTATTTCTTATGGAATTTTAAGTCACTTTATGTAATAAATGATCTCGGCTGCACCAAGGCATCTCTCCTTGCAGCAAGACAAATAAATAATGCAAAAATCCGTTCAAGTTGAGCATTATCCACCTAAAAAGAAACAAAGAAGAAAAGGCATTAAAAACTGAGTTTTGAAGAAGGTCAAGAAACATTAGAAAGTGGATTTTTCAAGTGAAAAGTCAAAGTTTACACCTATATAAGGTCTCACATTTCATTTTCAAGTTCATCATTCTCATTTGGCAAGCAAGGAGTCAAAAAGTGAGGAGAAGAGGAAAGGTTGAGTGAGTTTTTGGCAAAGGAGAAGTGGCGATGCGCTTCTGGAGGGTGGCGCTGCGCGTTTGGAGTATTGGTGAAGTGGCATTGCACTTCTATAGTCTGGTCTTGTGCATTTCAGGAAAGAGGGTTAGTGTTGCGCGTTGAGAGTTTGGCGCTGCGTGTCTGGCCCTGGTGCTGCGCATTTGGAGATTTTCACAGTGATTTTACACTGCGCTGCGTTTCTGGAGGTGGCATTGTGCGTCTGTGTTGGTGTTGCGCATTGAGAAGAAGGGCCAAAAAGGCCTCAAACTTCATACAAACTTCAATATTTCCCTCTCTTCCCTTCATACAAGTAGGTTGTCCTCCCATACTACATTGTTGGTTTGCATTCAAACTTTTAAACATAATTCCCCATGGTAAATCTCAAACCCTAAATGCTCCCTTAGTTATGCCTAAACCCTAAATTCCAATTATTCCTCCTATCATCTATCACTAAAACCCTAAACTCTTTCCCTATTACATTCCATAACATCCACATACCTTTATCCCTCTTCCCAAAAAGAAATATCTCAAACAAACCAAGCCCTCCCTCTCATTTTTATGATTCCTACTCCCTCATTCATTTTCTAGCCCATAAGGTCATCTCCCATCCCCTCACTCATAAATCACATTCATTCATTCCCTTCATACAACCTCAAGCCTTGCAAGCATGGATAGAGAGGACCGAGACTATGAGGAGGAAAACATAGGCAGTGACAGTTCGTCATATAGACCTAGGCACCAACGAAAACCACACAAGTGGGGCAGAATTATCAAGGAAGAGCGATCAAACCTCAGAGAATTGCAGGCCTCTCAGTTGGTTGTCACTCGTTTCAGATATCTTGTTTGTTATGAGTTCTGTGAGTAGCTAGAGGGAGTCCAACACCACCCTGAGCTCATTAGACTTTTTGTAGCTCATCTTCAGGACAACAAGGTGACTCTTGTTGGGGTGGCATTCATAGTTTCACCTTCCATCATTGTAGATGCCACCAGTATTCTGAATGTAGGGGAGAAGTGGTACAAGGCATAGGACCTGGATGAACATTATTATGAGCCTTATATCAAACCTAGGTACAGAAATGAGGCGAAAAGACTTTTTCCTTTCAAATTCCTTGAGGCCAAGTATGCCCCCATGATGAAAATCATCATGAAATATTTCACTTGTGAGGGCAGATTTTCCAGGCTATACACCTACCACATTAGGCTCCTCATGCATTTTATCAGGGTGAGGATGTTAAACCTCCCTTATTTCTTGTTCAAGAATATTGAGAAGATGGCCCATTTTGTGCAGAAAAATCCATACCCTCAGCAGATGAGCAGTCTCTATCATTATTCCCTGATCAAGATGATTGTACTTCATCATCTTAGCCTCCTCAACATCTCTTGGGAGACATTTATCACTCATGACATCTTCAGGGGTCCTCAAATTCCTCCACCAGTGTCTCATGAAGCAGGGGTACCTTCTAGCAATACTCAGGTGAAAACATATGAGGAGGCCAAAGAGACTAGAACTATTGAGGTGCCCAAGACTTACATGACATATCAGAGGGGCACAAGGAGATTTTTTGCAGCTGATAGGAAAGTGTTTGCTCCACATGATGTGGAAGGGACCTTGCCTTCTTCATCAACCCATAGGCAAATGCTAGCTCCATAAGATGTGGAAGGGGCTTTGCCTTCTTCATCAACACAGTAGGTACAGGTGTAATAGCTACAAAAAGAGAAGGAAAAGATGCTAGAGGAGAGCTTTGATGATGAGAAGAAAGAGAGGGACTTTGATTTGATAGAGCATGATGAGCCGGAGCAGCGTTATACTCATCATGGCGTGGAAATAATTGACTTAGAGGCTCAGGATGAAGAAACAATAAAGGACATCATCATACAAGAAAAGTTGGCTCAAGTCCAAGCTTTGGTAGACAATTTGGAGAGGGCCAAGTATGTCATCACATATTTGGAACAAGAGAACAAGCATTTGAGTGACAAACAAGTCCTCATGGAGCTGGAACTGCTCAAGGTAAAATGACAAAGTGACAAGTAGGCACAAGTCACTTTGACTCCTATTAAGAAGGAGATTGAAGATGATAGAGAGACTTGGCTTGAGAGAGTCAATTTTCACCTAGAGAAGTTTTTGCAGAAGGCCAATAGGGAAAACCAAATGATCAGACACATGACCTACCATTATAGGACTCAAAACAAAATTTGCAACATGAGGGTCAAAAAGATGAAAGCTAGGCTAAGGCGGGCTCTAAAAGGCAAAAAGGAGGAGGATAGGAATAAGTTGCTTGCTAAAGCTTCCTTGGCTCATTAGGATACTTGATGATGGTTCTTCTCACCAATTTTGGTCAAGTTTGGAAGAGTTTTTGTCTTTTACAAATTTTGAAATTTTAAACACAGAAAATCAGGCTCAACGCACAACGCCAGTGGCGCTGCTCTTTTCCTAGGGGCACCCAATACACATATGGCTTGCATTTTAGGATTCAAGGTGATGATTACATACACCCTATGGATTTTCTAAATTTTTGAGGCAGAACTGGTCCACCAAAAGGTCAAAAAACACCCTAAAAATGACTTTTCTGCCACCTTTTGGACACACAAAAGTAGTCTTGGTATAATCAAGTTTTGAGGGGTCAAATGAGCTTCAAATTAAGAACGTATAGGTGTTTTGGAAGGTAGACTTGAAGACCTTTCCAATGAGCTATCATGAGCTCAATTTGTATGCTAGGAAGGCTTCCAAAAAAGACCTGAAAGTGGCGCTGCGCATTGGGCCAGTGGCACTACACATAGGGCAAATTTTGCACAAGATGGCTATTTTTCTACGTTTTGACTATGTTCATGGAAAAGACCTGAAAGTGGCGCTACGCATTGGGCCAGTGGCACTACACATAGGGCAAATTTTGTACAAGATGGCTATTTTTCTATGTTTTGACTATGTTCATGGAAAAGACCCGAAAGTGGCGCTACGCATTGGGCCAGTGGCACTACACATAGGGCAAATTTTGCACAAGATGGCTATTTTTCTATATTTTGACTATGTTCATGGATTTTCTCTCATGGAGGATGTTTTACTGATGTAAATGATAACTTGGCTTGTAATTATGATGGATAATTAGTAGTAGAGGGTAGATTCATTAAATTAAAAGTCAATTTGAGCTCAAATGAATCATTTTTGCACTTTTAGAGGCAAGTTGTTAAGATGCCTATATTCATGTTTCTTGTTCAGTGTTGGTTAGATTAGCTCCTCATCTTAGGGATTCAACCCCTGAGGATGGGAGGAATTTGAAACAAAGCCTATATCTTCTTCTTCTTTCTCATTGTAAAGGGTTGGACTCTAGATGCTGAGACCTTGATTGTACATCATTTTGTAGCAGTTTAGCAGGAGATTAATAAGAATTGCAGCGATTTTTATGGGATCCATGTGGTATGGAGTTTTAGTACAATTTCTTCTCTTGTGATCATATGTTAGTATGTTTTATGCATTCCGTTAATCATTGCATTGCTTCTAAGTGAATTCTTTTAAGTTGATAGGCGGAATTCATTACATCAGTTCTCTGCTTTGGGAAAATATTCACCATTTCATGTTTTCTACAGTTTGGGAAGGATCCATGGTAATCACATGCTCTTCCTAGCC
This sequence comes from Pinus taeda, assembly GCA_000404065.3. Taxonomy (NCBI): domain Eukaryota; kingdom Viridiplantae; phylum Streptophyta; class Pinopsida; order Pinales; family Pinaceae; genus Pinus; species Pinus taeda. The sequence goes on along the minus strand of APFE031004081.1, from coordinate 67,147 downwards.
TCTCACTAGTCTTAAAACATCTCACCCATCAAGCCCTAGAGTGCTAAACTGTTAATTTTAGGTATGTTCTATGCTAGGAGCACTTTATTTCAATTTTCACATTTAGCTCAATATATTTTCCAGATTAGCAATCACATCATCATTAAAGTAAACTGCAGATAGAACATAAACATAAATCTCAAAAGACAAGCCAAGACAAGAGGACACAAGATGTGGCACTCCAGGGACAAACCCCACAATGTTGGGAAACCTTTGATCAATTCTTCTTTTATGTTCTTCAAAGTTCAGCAAAGAAAGTCAGAGAGATAGTACATTTACAATAGAAGTCAACACTTTGACTTTTGATATCTGCACAGATCAGTTGAAGACATATTGCTTCAACTGATTCTCTAAGGTGACTCCTTCACCTATCATAGTGTTGCCTCTCGTCCATTTGCTACACATAACTGTGTGATATCATGTTGTACTGTCATAGTGTTGAGCCTTGATGACTGAGCTGCTCTCATCATCATGCTGCTCATTATTCATCATGCCCACTGTTCTACATCTTCCATGGTCTCATTCATCATGTTTTCCATGCCCATGATCTCATTCATCATCATGCTACCCATGCCCATGCCCATGATCTCATTCATCATCATGATTTATTTCGTTATGCCAGGATTGAATTCTATCATAATCTTCATTTAGTCAAGAGAATAATTCTATCACTACTATTCATTGTGATATGGCTACTACAGGTATGCCACCAAGGTTTCAGTACAATATAACATTGCTTGAAACCCTTGTCACTGCTTCTCCTTATGCCCAGACTTCCAGTAATTCATTAATATGAGTTCTCCTCACTGTGACTATGTATGGAATGAGATACATACTTATACGCCGAGGTTGTAGCTCCTCAAGCATCTGAGTTGATGACTGTTCCTAAAGCGAGGTGCAGTGAAACCCTTTATGGCAGCTCAGCTTCATGTGGAGATGACTATGGCTCCTCTTCATGACTGTGGTTCTCTGCGGCTATATGTCTTGACAGCGATTCCTCTTCATAACTGTGACTGCGTATAAAGAGTCTCCATTGTTGCGTATATCATGACAGCGTATAAACTGTGTGTATATAGGCTCCATGCATATATTATGATAGCGTATGGAGTGTTGTGCATATATAGTTTCCATAACTGCATATAAGGTGACAATGTATAGATTGTGTGTTATATCATGACAATGTATAGAGTTTGTGTGTATATAGTCTTCATTGTTGTGCATATAGATGACAGTGTATAGAGTCTCTTCATTGTTGTGCGTATAGTTGTTGCGTATATGCATGACAGCGTATAGAGTTCATTTTTGTGCGTATAGAGTCTCCATTGCCAACGGATTAGGGCATCACATAGATGTTTCCATTGTTGTGCATATAGTTTCTCCATTGCCAACGAATTAGGGCATCATGTAGATGTTTCCATTGTTGTGCATATAGAGTCTCTATTGCAACATATAAGGTCTTCTATTAACAACGTATAATAGTGTCTTCATATCTACGTATAAGCTAGGGCATCATACAAGGCCAGCGTATCTTCATTGTGTCTCTCCTTCACTAAAAACCCAAAACGTGGAGAGGAGGAGATCACATGAAGAGTGAGTGTTTCTCAAATGACTTCAAGTCCTCTCTTATTTATACTAAAACATAGATGATGAATAGACATGACTATTGAGCTTCCGAGCCTACATAAGATGCTGGCCAACATGAAAATTTGTCTTATAATACAAATAAATTCATAACTCCATAAATACTTATTGGAATGATATTTAGATCAATCCTACACCTCTCGATGAGAGGGATCCAATAAAAATATTAGCTACCATAAATAAGCTGACCCGCATGGAGTTTGGCCCTAGTTTCCAATTTTAACATAAACCTTATGTCTACCTTGCCCCATTGAACACCTTGCAATTCTGACGTAATTCCCTAGCCCTAAATTGTCCAGCTCCTCCCGATCTAGCAAAACCCCTTCAAAATCCAAATCAAAACTTTGTGCTACAATATCTAGCCTAATATCCTTTTCCTAATCCAGTCATCTTGGCTGAGATCCTCACGGAGAGAGCCCTCTCCTGGCCTAGTAGGGCTAGCTACTTGGCTAAGCGTGGTTTGTGGTTACCCTGGCATTACCTTCCTTCATCCTGAGGTTCAATCCAGGTGATAACATCTAGCATGTGCTTGAGTATCTTCTTTGGGAGGTTGAGTTATTGACCATTTGATGTGGTCCGCGACTTCATTCTCAATGAGATTTAGGTATGTTCTTTTCTTTCATGCAAGGAGGTTTTCAACCCCAACCAATTTGTTGTTTTCCTTGGAAAAAGACATTTTTAGTATCAGATGAAGTCATAAACTTACTTGAGTGTTTGTTTCTTGCTTCCTCCTTAATCTTGATGTTGATGGAGGACTACTCCTTGAAGATGAGAGAGATCTTGCTTCACAATCTTTCTTGAATGTTCTAGTATACTTTCAACCTTGAAGAGCTTCCTTCGATGATGATCTCGGAAATACTTCTAGGGTTTTAGACTTTCTCCCTGCTTCCTTCTTGAAGATGATTTCAAGACTCTTTGCTAGAGTAGACTTCTTCAATCTATGGTTTTGGTATGATGAAGATCTTGATCTCTTGCTTGGTCTCCTTTGACTTGCTTTGCTTCTTCTTTGAAACTTTATTCTCGTGTGTCTTCTTGATTAGATGCCCCTTCTTGACTTTAGCACCTAAGTATGAAACCATATTGAGAAATCTTAGGGCATCACTAGTTAGGAGATTTCTCTTCTTCATAATTTCTTGTGATATACTCTTATTTCTTGGATTATGATCTTATCTTTGTTATGTTATTATTGATTTCTTTTCATCAAGACAATTACCAAATAAACAATAGAAGACAAGCGACACAGTATGTAGGCTAGTTAGCTAGGGCCAAAACCTCTCACTTTTTGAGATGAAAATCCAATCAGAAATTCTTCTTATAGATCTTCAATTGACGAATACCAATACCATGACAAATACCCTTGACACTAGAGTCCTCCCAAGACCAAGTCACTAGCCTTGTTGATGCTCTTCCTCTTCCCTTTCTCGACTTCCTTCTCAAACTTCTCTTCTCGACTTCCTAGAGAATCTCGGTCTCTTAGGTCAATCTTATTCCAGAAACCCTAGAACAATCTTCCCTCCTTGATTAGTCTCTTCAAGAGAGAGAGACCTATAGCACATCTACTCGGCTTCTTCTTGCAAGATCATTTACCCAAACAAGGTCACCTCAATGCAACAACAAGTTCTTCAACCTTCTCTATATGCCTTCAGATCTGCTACCTTCGCACGTGGGAGAGTGTATACAAGCCCAAATAAAACTTCCTCAAAGTATCCCTTCCTTCAATATCCTTCCTTTGTTCTCCGCTTCTCTTTTCTAGTCCTTCTTCGCACTTATGATTGTAGGCTCTTCTTCACTGAATTGCTTGCCTCCAAATGAGGCCGAGTGCTATTATATATACACGTTGCTTCATGTCCTTTAGACTGGCATGATTACTTGAGGGAGAGCCAACATGATCTTCTAGGTTCCTTCATTCATTGTACGCTGACTTGAAGAGGGCTAGTGATAGGTCTTGGAGGATAACTTTACATAAACAAGTGTGACTCTTTACAAAGTATAACATGACTTGATTACATGGCAATGACTCTTTTATTTTTTTATGACTAGATGACGAAATTCTTAAAGGGCCTCAATGGGAGCCTTGACTCAAAAATAAAATCCCTTGCTCATGAAACCCATGATGCAAGCATTACAATAATATTATTTTTTTTCTTATTTTCATCTCTTTACATAAAAATACAATTACATGTCGTTATGAAAACCGAACCTAGTTACACTTTTCAACATCACGAACTCCAATAACCCTAGCTTTATCAATGCAAGAGTCTTTTCCCCAAACCAATACTTTTCCATCAACAAAAGCAATTCTTCCCCCTTTATCTTCTAAACAAGAAATAAAAAGTAAATTCTTTTCAAACCTAGAACATAGAGAATGTTGTTGAGATGTAGCTTCGATCCATTATCCAGCTTCAATGATGTTGATCCCAAGCCTCTAACAGCATAGCTTTTGTTGTCACCCAATTCAATTGTATGAGAGGATGGCTCCTTTGATAGTGTGTGAAGTTGCTTGCTTTCACCTATCATGTGTCTCAATGCTCCACTATCAATGATCCATGCATTGTCATCAGAAAGAGAACTTGTAAGTACATCCAAGAATCCTTGACTCTTGACCTTGTTGAATATGTAGTAGATGATCTTCTTTATCCATCTTACAACAGTTTTGTAACCCAATTTATGTATTTCATCAGATAAGGAGAATCTATGCCAACAAAGTGATATTCGACTTCTCTTGACCTTAGCTTTGAAACCATGTTGGAAAATCAAGGCTATTATATTAGGGTTTGATTCTCCTTTCTTGATAATTACTTGTGAGTGTGTTGGCTTCTTTTACCTCTTTATTATCTTATCTTTCATTAAGAAATTACCATATTATATGTGTATGAAGATCACAAAACAAGAGACACAAGATATAGGCACATGCCAAGGCAAAACCCTCCTCAAGGGGAAAACCCAGTGAAGATAATTCTTTCTTTCAATAGTATTATTTGATACTCTTTACCCTAGACCAAGCCCAGACTTTCCCTCCACACCATGTCAGCCTCCCAGATCTTCGACCTCTTCCAGCAACTTCAACTAGGCAGCAGTTTTTGGCAGCATCCAACTTCTAACAATAGTGAAATGACAGGAGACTTTGATCTCCCAACCCATACCACAAAACAGAGATAGAGAGGCACCAAAAGTTCTATTTTCTTCTTCTCTAAAGACTCCTACAAACTCGCACTTCTTTTCACCTCCCGAAAACAGACTTCGCACTTCTCTAGCTCTTCTTGAGATATCGAACTTGCTTGAGACTGAATGCTCCAAATGACTTCAACCTCCTCGAATATATAGGCTTCTTGTAGGTCGAATGAGGGTCCTTAGGCAACTTGATCTCTCTTAGGCCAACGTGATGTGGAGGGTACATAGTTCATATTTGACTTGATATTAAACCTTGTCACATGATTGGAAATCCCAAGAAGGGTCTCTTTGAATGTACAATGACTCTATAAACTCAATATTAATCTTAGGAGTCCACAATGGGGACTTTGACTAATATAATGATGACCCAAGCATGAAACCCATGCTTTAATAAGTCATTGTTACAATAATAAAAATGATTTTCTTTATTCTTTTGACAAGTACATTTCATAATGACTCAAGTACATTATTAAAGACTGAACATAGTTATATTTTCTAACATATATTTGATGAGAAAAGTCATGGGTTTACTAACAATAGTGATTGCAAGAAATAATCATGACTTTTCCAAAGGATGGAATGATAGTTTTCAAAACTAACCTCTTTTGCAGCAATCAAAGATTAATTAGATCATTGCAGGCAATGAAGTCAATATGTGTAATTATTATTACTTTCCTTCACTTTGGGATCATAATTTGAAGATTTTTATAAAATCAATGGAATACGTATCCATGCATTGATTCATGATAGTAGTCATCAATGTGAATTGTGGCACCGAAGGTTCACTCATCTTCACTATAAAGCATTGCCTCATGTGAGAAAGATGGTTTCTAGAATCCCTGAGATTAGAGTGGATCATGATGAAGTTTGCCAAGAGTGTGCAAGTGGAAAGCATGTAAAGGGATCGTTCCTTTCAAGCAAAAGCAAAACCAATCAAGTACGTCATCTTGTACATTATAATTTATGTGGACTTATGTTTGTAACTTCTCTTGGTGGCTACTTTTATTATAAAATCTTTGCAGATGATTTTTCTTGCAAAAATTGGATCTTCTTTTTGAAAAACAAAAGTCAAACATTTAACATGTTCAAAGACTTTAAAGCTTGGTAGAAAAACAAATTGGAAAGAAGATCAAAATCCTCAAATCTGACAACAAAGGACAGTTGACTTCAAATAATTTCATTGACTTATGCAAAGACGCTGGAATCGGGAAAGAGACCACCGTGCCATATAACCTAGAACAAAATGGTGTGGCCAAGAAAGAACAAAACCATCATGGAAGCAGTCAAAGCTATGTTGCATGATTAGAAGCTGCCAAATTTTCTTTGGGGAGAAGCTACTAACATTATTTCCTGTGTCCAAAATGTATCTCCACACTAAGCCTTAAACAATAAGACTCCTAAAGAAGTCTTCACTGGTGAAAAGCTTGAAATTGGGCACTTAAGGATCTTTAGTTGTCCTATATACTTTTGTGCCAAAGAAGAAGAGGACCAAGCTAGAAGCTTCAAGTAAGAAAAGTATGTTTGTTGGTTATTGTGAGAATTCTAGAGATTACATAATATATGTGTTTGGTCAAAGAACTATAAATTTTAGCAGGGATGTAACAATTGATGAAGATGTATCTCTTTGAAAGGCAAAAGACAGTCCTCCTCCTCCTGGTAATGTTGAAAGTCAGGATGATGCCTTGGATGCACAAGAAGACCCTGATCCTAAACCTGAGCCTAATCTTGTTGATGAACCCATGGACCCCGTGGACCCCTTGGATCCTCCTCTATGTGATCCTCCTACTAGAAAGAGACCATTATAGCTTCATGGCACTTTAAAATATGTTGATAGACATGTTAACCCCAAAGAAACCTTCAGAGAAAGCAAGAAACCATGATGGTTCCACGGATTCTTTGTAGCCTTGAGCAATATTATTCAGGGTGAACCATACACTTTTGAAGAAATAGTGAAAAATCAAGTATGGAAAGATGTAATGGTCGAAGAATATGAGTACGTCATACATAATGATGCATGGGAAGTAGTTCTAAGGCCCAAAGGTAAATCTGTTGTGACTCCTAAATGGTTGTGCAAAATTAAACATGGTGTAGATGGAAGTATTGAAAAATATAAAGCTAAATTTTGTGGCTAGAGGTTTCTCTTAAAAAGAGGGAGTAGACTATGATGAAATTTTTGCACCTGTTGTTTGATATACTACCATCTGATCTATTATAGCTCTACCTACTAGCTAGGGATGGACTCTTCACCAAATGGATGTGAAAACTACTTTTATGCATGGCTTCCCCAAGGAAGAAGTATTTGTGGAGCACCACAAGGCTTTGAAGTGCATGACAAGAAAAGTCATGTGTGTAGACTAAAGAAATCTCTTTATGGATTGTAGTAAAGAGTTTGGTATGCCCGCATTGATAGCTTCTTGATGAAGTTTAGTTTTACCAAAAGCAATGTTGATCCAAATCTCTACTTCAATATGGTCTAAGGTATGCCTATAATTTTGGTATTATATGTTGATAATTTATTCCTGACTGGTGGAGCACCTCTTATCCTCCAATGTAAGAGGGAGTTAACTTCTAAATTTCAAATGAAATATCTCCATTTGATGCACTACTTTTTGGGCCTAGAGGTATGGCAGAGACCTGGTGAGATTTTCCTTTCTCAAGGAAAATATGTTGTCAAGCTTCTGGAAATATTTGGTATGACAAAATGTAAGTCCATGAATGAATTTTAAAAAGTTATGTGGTGAAGTTGTAGGGCCTAACTTGGCTAATTCTTTCGAGTATCGACAATTGATTGGGACACTAATGCTCTTACTGAACACTAGACGAGACATATATTTTGTGGTCAATACTCTGAGCCAATATACGATTAAGCCATCACATGCACACTAGATTGTTGCAAAGCATGTACCGAGATACCTACATGGGACCGTCAATCTTGGATTGAGATATATTGTCGGAGATGTGAGACTACATGGGTATTCTGATGCTAATTGGGTTGGTAACTCTGTTGACAGAAAGAGCAAATATGGATGTTGCTTTAGCTTGGGATCTGCCATGAAATCTTGGATGAGCATAAAACAGAAGTTTGTAGCCCTTAACACAGTTGAAGTCGAGTACATTGATGCTACCATGGTTAGTTGTGAGGCAGTATGGCTAAGGAATCTCTTTGGAGAGTTGTTTGAACATGTGCTAGATATGACATTAATATACTATGACAATAAGAGTGGGATTTGACTTGCAGAAAATCTCGTATTTTGTGACAAGTTCAAGCACATTGAGGTCAAATACCATAATATAAGATATGGTGTTGAGAGGAGCAATAAGACTCCATCATATTGCAACGAATGATCAAATAGTTGACATACTTACCAAGCCTTTATTGAAAGGGAAGTGCTTGGTATTCAGAGAGTAGCTTGGATTGAGAGATGTGACCCTTCTTGGTGGAGGCAATCATGGATGATCGAGAACACTAAGCCATGCTCTTCCCTCTTGTTTGAGCTCCCAAGTTGGGAATGGAGCCAAGAGAGTTCCTAGGGTTGAGGGAACTCTTGACTGTAGATTGTATGTGATCCTTGTCTTGCATTGATAAGTGGTAACCCCACCTATCATCATGTCTTGGATTTTCCAAGAGTATAGCTCAGTATGCATCCTATCCACAAGTTGGGCTTGTTGGGAGTACCACCCATCAGGCCAATGGCTATGGTAAAGCTTGGTTGTGCACGATCCTCGATAAGTGGTAATCCCCCAAGTAGAGGTGAGACTTGGTGGTGTGCGAACCTTGTCAAGTGGTAATCCCCCCAAGCAGAGATGAGACTTGGTTATGCATGATCCTTGTCATGTGTTGACAAATGGTAACCCCCCCAAAGTCTGTGGATGTAGGTGTTCTACCACTTGACTCTTATGGTAAATTTGGTTGAGCATGATCCTTTTCATGTATTAACAAGTGGTAATCCCCCCCGCAGAGGTGAGACTTGGTTTTGCGCGATCCTTGTCATGTGTTGACAAGTGGTAATCCCCCCAAGCATGTGTCAGGATGGGAATATCAATGGATATAGGGTGATAGATGAATCTCTCCTATGATGATTCTTCTTCAATAGATTGAGACATCATCATTATAGATGATACAAAGAAGAGATGAACAAAGATGAGCAAAGAAAGTAGAGATCTTTGATGCAGAAAGAAATTCCTCCCTCGCCGAGGGGGAGTGTTGAAAAGTGGCAGTTCAAGGTTGAATTTCCCTATTTAAAATCTCATTTCTGAGAATTCTGGAGTGACTTTCTAAAAATAGAAAGTAATGTCTAGCATCTCAAGTATGACTTTTCAAAAATGGTAAATCACCTTGCATCAATTGGTAATCAAGTATAGTTGATGGAAAATTACTTATCATTAATCAATCCTAATTGTTCAATCTCAACTTAATCATCAATATTATTATTATTATTATCCTTTATGAGACTACTATATTATTATTAAAAGGAAATTCATGTTTCTCAATCATGGATCTCAATCATGTCATATGCATATGTTACTCTCTCTCACTTAATGGATATGTTACACTCTCTCTTACACACATTAAAAACATGGCATATTCCTCTTACACACTCATTAAAGTATGTCACAAAAGATTCTTCTTACGCACTCTTTAATGCATATGTTACATTCCCTCCTTTATGGCATAAGTTACTAAGACATGTGTTGATCCCCTTTTCCCACGGTAGATCAACATATTATGCAATATACTAAAGCAAAATACAAGATCTACTTCTACAACAAACTTGCAAAAGCTTAATCGATTTTGAGCAAGATCAAATAAAACACATATAACTGAGAATGAGAAAGCAATCACACATGAACACAGAAGAATACTCTGGGGAAAGCCTCAGCTAAAAACCCCGATCTCTGTATTATCGCACAACTGGAAATATGTTCAGATTACACAAAGTATTAGCTCAAAAGTTATCCTGCTCTCAATACAATCTAGCAATATAGCTCACAAATTGAATTGACACAAGATATGCCTTCCCTCATCCCTCCAAGCCTCCTATTTCCTTGCACAGTTTCTCTGGGGGTCCAATGCTGCCACCTATGTGAATTGACCTCATCACACACTCATCAAACTAAAAAATAACTACGCAATCTCCAAGAAATGAATTCCTTCTGCATGCAAGAGATATCCTCCATGGAATATTCCTGCAACTGATAGAACATTGTCCCATCACTTTATCTCAACTGGGTCTCTGACTGAACTGACATGCATTAGTTATTTATGAGGGAATATTCAGTTATCTGAAGTGTAGCAGTTACATGCACGCATGCATTAACTAACTGAACTCACAATTAGTTCAAGAAACTATTTGAACTAATCTAACTAGACTTAACTCAGTTAACTGAGCTAACTAATTACAACTCAAAGTACAACTCATCCTGATCTCCTTTAATCAAGGGATAACTTCCTCAATTAATAGAGAAATTGTTGCATGTCTTCACATAGACTTCATGTTTGATTTTCTACAACTAATTAACTCAAGATGAATTAATTAATTATTTTACAAACAACTGCTAAGATCAAATTCGAATTTTAATTCTCAATTTTAGTTTAGGGACTAACTAAAATTGGAATGTATCCCAAAATGCTATTTATAGTAGTGCTAATTTTAGCACTTCTATTTTTAGTATTTCTTGTTGCTATTTTCAACACTCCCTCTCAACAAGAAAGAGATTATCAATCACCCCAATCCTGTCTCTGTGAAACTCGAACTTGCATTTTGACAATGCCTTAGTCAAAATATTTGCATCATGTTCCTCGATCAAAACATACAACAACAACATGATTCTCTTCGCCGCACAGTCTCGAAGATGATGGTACAGGATATCGATGTGCTTGGACTTGTGATGAAATACTAGATTCTCAGAGAGTTTGATACAACTCTGATTATCACAGTAGATCACAGTTCGATCCATCCTCTAACCAAACAATCCCACTAGAATCTTTCGCATCCAAAAGGCCTCACATGTTGCCTGACTGGCAGCCATGTATTCAGCCTCTGCTGAGCTAAGTGCAACTAACTTCTGTTTCTTATTGTACCAGGAAACTGTAGCTAAACCAAGGTTGAAGATTCCTCCAGAAGTGCTCTTCCGGTCTGATGGACTCCCTGCCCAATATGCATTTGTGAAGCCTTGAAGCTTCACTCCCTCTGTCCGTCTATACCACAATTTGTACTGAGATGTGCCTCTAAGGTATCTCAGCACATGCTTCGTTGCCTTCCAAAACAGCTTGGTAGGTTGAACCATAGCTTGACTCAGTTGGTTCACCGCAAAGCATAAGTCTAGTTGTATGTTCACTAGATACATTAGCGAACCCGCACGCTGACAATAAACAGTGGCAGCTACTACCTCACCTGAAGTAGCATCCTCCTTCCTGCAGCTCCCAGCTAGAGGAGTCTGCATGGGCTTGCACTTCTCCATGTGGAAGTGCCTGAGTATCTCATTGGCATACTTGCCTTGAGACACAAATACTTCCCCATCTTTCTGCCACACTTCCATGCCTAGAAAGGAGTGCATAAGACCCATGTCTTTCATCTCGAACTCTCTTGCAAGGTCCTCCTTGCAAGACTTGATCCACTGATCATCACCTGTCAAAATCAGATCACCCACACAAAGAACAATGATCAATGGCTTACCTTCTACCATGATGTGGTAAAAGTTCACATCTGCTTCACTCTTGGTGAAGCCCAACCCGGTGAAATAGTTGTCGATCTTGGTGTACCAAGCACAGGGTGCTTGCTTCAGCCCATACAAAGCCCTTTTGAGTTGGCACACATGCGACTCACGATCAAAGGTCTCAAAACCTTCCGGTTGTTCAATGTACACCTCTTCCTTAATCTTCTCATTGAGGAATGTTGTCTTCACATCCATCTGATATATCTTCCAACCCATCTGAGCTGATAGTGCCAACATCGATCTGATATATAAGTACCTTGCTACAGGAGCAAAGGTCTCATCGTAGTCAATCCCCTCGATCTATGAGAAACCACGGGCAACAAACCTTGCCTTATGTTTCTCAACACTGTCACCAACTCCCTGCTTTACCTTGTAAAGCCATCTGGAACTCACCACTGACTTGTCCTAAGGTCTTGGGACAACATCCCACACACTATTCCAAATGATAGAGTTGTACTCCTCTACCATTGCATCAACCCAGACTGGTTGCTACACTGCCTCCTCAAATGAAGGGGGTTCGGACTCTACACACTCCCCAACCAGGGCCATGTAACCAGTGTACCGGGTGATGTCTGCGCTGAGAAGATGGTTGTCCCACATTCTCTCTCGCATCCAGCATCAACTTGTCAGCTTCTCTTAAGTGTTTCCGCCCATTTCTGGAAGACTCAACATGAGTGGATGTCTCCATTCCCGGATCCTCTGCATGCGGCTGCTCCGCATTAATTTGAGGCTCCTCCTCCTTAGGAAATGAAAGTTCCTCATCTGCATGCAACTTGAGCTCCCTGTCAAGTGATACTCGCATGGCTTTTTTCTCGTCGAACTTCAAATCTCTGCGTACCACTGTCCTCTCACTGGTAGGCAGGAACACCTGATAGTTGTGGGGTGTATCAGTGTACCCCACAAGTATTCCCAACTCAGTTGTTGGATCTAGCTTCTTCCTAGCATCTTTGGTCACATGGCAACAAACTGATGATCTAAAGATATTGAAGTGACTCACATCTGGTCGCTTCCCGGAAAAGGCCTCCATAGGTGTCTTCATTCCCAATATATGGTGCGGGCTTCTATTCTGCAAGTATACTACTATATTGCATGCCTCAACCCATAAATTAAGTAGTAGGCTTTGGTCATGTAACATCGCTCGAGCTACTCCCATAATCGATCTTTTCTTCCATTCGGCCACCCCATTCTGTTGTGGGTTATGGGGTGTTGTCAACTACCATTTAATTCCTTCTGCAACGCAGAAGTCTTTAAAATATTGGGAGACATACTCTCCACCATTGTTACTACGCAAGGCTTTTATTTTCTTTCCAGATTCTTTCTCTACTAAGGCTTTAAACTCACAAAACCTCAAGAAGGTCTAATCCTTCTTTTGCATAAAGTAGATCCAGCATCTACGAGAAAAATCATCAATAAAAATAACATAGTACCTTTGTTTAGCGGTGGAGGTTGTAGAGAATGGTCTACAAACATCTGAGTGAACTCGCTCCAAGATTGCTCTAGCTCTACTGTCTCGATCCTGAAAAGAAGATTTCGCATACTTACCTAAGGTACAACCTTTGCATGTATCCGTCTACTCCAGTTTTCCCTTGGGAAGTCCAGTAGAAATCTGTTGCGTGATCTTCAAGGCCCCATGGTGCAAGTGGCCTAATCTTCTATGTCATAGCTCACCAACATCTTGGCTTTGCACCACCTCTGCTTTGGAACTCAATGCAGCACAGTCGTCTACCTCTAGCTTGTAGAGATTCTTTACTAGAATCCCAATCCTCTTGGTCTATCCAGTACCAATATGCCTCAAGAATACCTTTCCTTTACTAAAGACTACATCATAGCCTTTATCCTCTAGCATAGTGATAGACACAAGATTCTTCCGCAGACTCGGTACATACTTTACATCAGTCGGGGTGAGAGGAGCTCCATGCTCCCTCTGAAACGCAACCGTACCTTCACCTAAAACACTGTACTTTCCATCATTGCCCATCTCGATCCACATCTGCAAATCCTTCTCCTCCAGGGTACTGAAAAGATTCACATCGCCGGAAATGTGGAAAGATGCTCCACTGTCTAGGTATCAAACACATCCCACCATGGATGAAACCATGCATGCGATGAGAGAGAAATCCAACTCGAACTATGAGGCTAATGCCTCACCGTCTCATCCCTTCGAGGATCCCTTCTTGGATTTCTTATGTGGACAATTCGTAGCATTATGGCCCACCTCATGACAATGAAAGCATCACACTTTCGATTTGTCAAACTTCTTCCCATCATGGGAAGAACCAAATTTGGGATGGGACGCCTTCCCTTTCCCTTTCCTCGCCTTACTCGCCAAGGCTAAATTTTTTTCATCATATTGCTTTGAAGAAGATCCATCTCTGGTGCTTCTTCTTATCTCCTCCTGCATCAGATCCAACCAAAGTCATTCCAAATCTGGCAGTTTCTCTCTTCCATTAATCGAGTCTTGGTAGCTATGCCAGCTCTTAGGAAGACCAAGGAGAGCAAGACTCACCATGTCATCATCATCTGTCGTGATCCCTACACATCCAAGCTCATCCTTGCAAGTGGTGAGCTTGTTCAAATACGTAGAGATCGTGTGGCCCTTTTCACACTTGATTTTCTGAAGCTTGTCTTTCAACGCCAGCTTCCTCTGATCGCTGCTATTTTGATATAGATCTTTCAATGTTTTCCACATCGAAAACGGTGTCTCCTTCCCATGGAGGCTCGAGACAATGTGGTCTCGAACTCCCTCCAAGAGGATTCTCTTTGCTCTAGCCACACATTTCTTCCATTCCGCCAATTTTGTAGCATTAGCTGTTGCTAGCTTGGGAACTTCTTGATCAATGAAGTCCTTTAGACCGTTGTCCTCTAATACTGCTTCCATGCGATCCTTAGGCTATATAATTTGAGCTGCCATCAAGGGCATACTCGAGTCTTAAACTGTTGAACCCCATTGGGGAAATTTGAGATGTGATAAGAATTCCAATTCTATAATCAGGAACTTGACACTTCAAACTTCTCCCTCCTTTGTATATTGTTCTTTGCTTTGATCACCTTTGCTCTGATACCATGTTGAAATTCCCACTGTAGATCAACAAATTATGCAAAATACAAGATCTACTTCTACAACAAACTTGTGGAAGCTTAATTAATTTTGAGCAAGATCAAATAGAACACATATAACTGAGAATGAGAAAGCAATCACACATGAACACAGAAGAATACTCTAGGGAAAGCCTCAGCTAAAAACCCCGATCTCTGTATTATCATACAAGTGGAAATATGTTCAGATTACACAAATCATCAACTCACAAGCTATCCTACTCTCAGTACAATCCAACAATACAGCTCACAGACTGAATAGACACAAGATATGCCTTCCCTCAATGCTCCAAGCCTCCTATTTCCTTGCACAGTTTCTCTTGGGGTTCAATGCTACCACCTGTGTGAATTGGCCTCATCACACACTCATCAAACTCAAAAATATTTGCAATCTCCAATGAATGAATTCCTTCTGCATGCAAGAGATATCCTCCATGGAATATCCCTGCAACTGATAGTACACTATCCCATCACCTAATCTCAACTGGGTCTCTGACTGAACTGACAGCATGAGTTATTTATGAGAGAATATTTAGTTATCTGAAGTGCAGCAATTGCATGCATGCATTAACTAACTGAACTCACAATTAGTTCAACAAACTATTTGAACTAATCTAACTGGACTTAACTCGGTTAATTGAGCTAACTAATTACAACTCAAAGTACAACTCATCATGATCTCCTTTAATCAAGGGATAACTTCCTCGATCAATAGAGAAATTGTTGCATGTCTTCACATAGACTTCATGTTTGATTTTCTACAACTAATTAACTCAAGATAAATTAATTAATTATTTTATAAACAACTAATAAGATCAAATTCGAATTTTAATTCTCAATTTTAGTTTAGGGACTAACTAAAATTGGAATGTATCCCGAAATGCTATTTATAGCAATGTTAATTTTAGCATTTCTTGTTGCTATTTTCAACAGTGTTGATCTCCTTTATGGCATAAGTTACTAAGGCATGTGTTGATGCCCTTCATGGCATAAGTTACTAAGGCATGTGTTGATCCCCTTCATGGCATAAGTTACTAAGGCATGCGTACCTCCTTAATGGCATGAGTTACAAAGGCATGTGTACCTCCATAAATGGCATATGTAACTGCTCCTCAAGGCATGTGTATCATTCCTTCTTTATGACCAGAATTTGTTACTCCTATATATATGTATCTCATCATCTCATTCTCACTACTTGTCCATTGTGAAAGAAGAATTCGAGCTTGAAAGAGAGGGTTGGAGAGATTTGAAAAAGATTATGTGAGAGAGAGGGACTTAGAGAGTAAGAGCACAACTTGAAGGTTGATTCAGTGTTTGCATCAGCTGCTACTGCTAGTGATCCTCATGCTACAACTTGTTCAGAATTGAGTGAACTTACTCATTCTCTTGATCTCTCATGTTCTTTGTATCTCTGTTGAACAATTGATATCTAATAGAAGAAGAATCTGGTTGGGTTTTCCCCTTATGGGTTTTGCCCTAGTCATTGGAACTAAATTCTTTGTCTTATCTTTTTCTTGGTTGCCTTCAATTGTGCATTTGGTTTATGTTTCATCTACAATTGTTTAATT
Source organism: Pinus taeda (assembly GCA_000404065.3). NCBI lineage: Eukaryota > Viridiplantae > Streptophyta > Pinopsida > Pinales > Pinaceae > Pinus > Pinus taeda. The sequence continues at coordinate 50,915 of APFE031004081.1, read as the reverse complement.
AATATTACAACAAAAAGAAGTTTCGGAATAAGTAATTGTTACAACATAGAACATCATAATTTCAACATGCAATCCCAAAATAAAGTTACCTCAAATGCAACATACGTATATATTTTGAATTTCTATTGAGATGAAAGAAGATAATGTATGGATAACAAAACATCCCAAGAAATGTGATCTTTAAAAATCCTACAATTTCATAAACTAGTCACTTGCGCTAGATAACTTGACAGTGTGTTTTAATGAGTGTGAATGGATTAGAAAATATCAATGAATTTGTGATTTGGGAAACACATTGTAATAGGAAAACAAACTCCAAGATCTGAAAGACATGAGCAGCATATATCACTTCCACAATACACTCCACAATAAGTTGACATCTATCTTGCACACAAGCGTCATCCATATCAATAACTACTCGTAATAGGAGAATACTTTTGGTCAACTTCCTTTCTCAAGAAAGGGTTGTAATGTTATAAGATCATATGCTCCAAGCAATAATTTTTTTGGATGGATGTTCATTAAATAACACATCAACTAATTTGTCCCTACCATCTAGGATGATACTTTTGAACGCGCCAAACTTGGCAAAATATAGTTCTGAGAGAAGTTCTTGCTTTTAAGTTCCATTTACCAATTTGAAGATATGTTCTATAATAGTTGATATAATTAACTTGGCAGAATATAGTTCTAAGAGAAGTTCTTGCTTTTAAGTTCCATTTACCAATTTGAAGATATGTTCTATAATAGTTGATATAATTAGATGCCGAAGAAAAACAGCAACATACCTAGTAAGAGAATATTTAACATCTTGCAGTGTTTCCTTCGTCGAAATAATCATTTTCCAAGAGACCAAGAGCTGAGTGTTTTTCCTCTAGTTGATTGTGTTACAAACAAACAAAAAAGTATGAACTACCTTTGGAGCTCGCCTAAAGGTGCATCTAACCAAGGCTATTGAATGAGAAGGAAGGCTATTGAATGAGAAGGTCCTCGAAACTATAATTTTTAACTCTGGTCCATAAAAATTTAGGCAAAGAATACTATGCATATTAGGGTCATACAAACTCAAACTAGAATAAACTCTAAACCGTGTCTCGTCTCTTGAGGCCTAACAATGAAGGAACAAACCTTCTTTGTCCTATTAAGATTCCATTATGCTAAAATCCCCACAAACTAGCCAATTGATCTCTAACAACCACTAAACCATCCAACCACATCAAAGCATTGCCTACCTTAAAAAGAATTTCATTCATGAGGAGAGTGGGAAACTCCTACACCCTTCTTGACTCCATCTCCAATATCCATACCACCATCTTCCTAGTTCAATAATACCCCAAACAAACTGGAAACATACATCAAAATATAATGAAAATACTCATTGAACATCTTGGGTTTCCCAACAAGCACTTTGTTTCACCTTCCTATGTTGGTTCTTCTACATGCAAGTGCAACAAATGCAATGGCGACTAATATCGCCTATGAGCAGTATTACAAGGTTCAGATGTCAACGTTTGAAGTTGTGTGGATGTTGGAACCTTTCCTTACAACAATATTGCAACCATCCTGTCTGGTATTCAAGGCTAGAGGACACCAATTCACCTAAGGAACTTGAGGTTCAAGGTTTGTCAAATATATGTTAACCATGAGAGGGCAATGTTTGTTCCATCCTTCCATAGCAGAAGCACATATTCAAGAAGCTAATGCAACACATAAGCTAGAGACTAAGCTAGACTTTATAAGAAATGCCAATACTTGACTATGAAATGCTAGACCAAGTAATGCAACTGAGTGTAAAACTCAATAATGAAATCCCATATCCAATGGGAAAACAACCAATGTGTTCCTATAAATCTATGGCCCTCATTGCATGATGGCCATGAAGCTCAAGGCCTCCCTAAACATAAACATTAAATGACCATTGGTTATGTCCCTGATGCCAGAGATATGCTAGCAAATGGTCCCCAAACTTCTTGAAAAGTTGTGATAATGTTTATATATGTAATGAAATCAACAAAGTATCCAAATGGGGCATGGCTACTGCAATCAAAACAACTCTCCTTATATTTCTCAACAGAAATTCAAACTTGATGTTTGAGAGGAATAGATTCATTGCCTCCTGGAAGACCTTACGAGAAAACATGTAGGCTTTCTTGGGCATCCTTCTCCTCTATGGAAACTGTAGCACTAATGCCAACTCTCTAAGTATGGAACATATTGAGCCCCCTATTTTGCTAACAAGAAAGAACTAATTAAGAGCATCGAACTAAAAGCAAAGAAAGGGATAGCATATCTAGAGCATGCAAAGTGAAACAATTGTAAAATGAGGCATAAAGGCAACAAGACTCACTCACAAGACCCTCAAAGCCACAAAATCCCTTCATCATTTTCTAATTCACTGTTACTAGTCTACAATTTCACTACATTTGAGATCATCCCTCTTTTTTGTTCCCACTCCTTCTAAAAATTATTCAACACTATAGTCTCTAACCAAATCTTCTTTGCAATGTTTCTCATCTTTCTCATCTTCCTTCACTAGAACCACCATATTTTCATTTGTCAAGGTCTACTGATGAGCTATTCCTTCCAATATAGGGATGTGGTCACTCTTTTTAGGTCCCTTACTTGTCTTCTTTTGTGTTTTCCACAGCCACCTTATCCTCCTCCTCCTACGACTTGGTATCTAAGGTTTCTCCAACTTCTCTGATTGATTCTCTTCTCTCTATTCTCATTATTTTCTTCACTATAAAATCATTGTTGGTGTTCTTCTTCAGCTACTTTCTTTGTGTAAATTATTACAAAATGTTCATAAATGCACCAAGCCAAAGTGACACCTTAAGCACAATTTAAGGATGATATGCTACCATTAATAAAGCTAGAACACATGGATAACATTTATTGGAAAGAAAAATCAACTTTTATTTCATACTTTCGGGAAAAGATTATCACCCTAAAATGTTAGTATTACATATTAAAGTCAAAGTCCCAGCCCTATACAAAGGAACAGAATCCAATCATTACGAGAAACTTCTTTCAAGTGTTTCAAAATTCAATCGCCGGGAACATATTTCACAAATGTGACCTACTTGTCTTTCATACTTTTTAATGGTTCTGAGTTCCTTGAAACTCACATCAGTCTACTGTCAACATCAAAACCAAAAGTTGTTCTTCCATAAGATTTCTTGCAAAAACAAAGATATTCCCACCAACACGCAATGCTGCATCTCCATCACTCTAGAATAGAAACTTGACGATATTCCCACCAACACGCAATGCTGCATCTCCATCTCCATCACTCTAGAATAGAAACTTGACATCTGGAATTGCAGAAAAATCATATCAATTCGAAGGCCTAGCTGCAAAGCATTTCTGGGGTGTGTAAAGCAATTTCAACAAAAAACTTCTAGCAATGGGAAACATTCTAGGGTACTTGATGTTTTACTAGCTTAAAATTATAATTCAATTAAATCAAAGCTTTATTCTGAAATAATATAAAATTAGTATAAACCTGACTTACAATGATGGGGACTTACATAAACAATGTCATGCCGTTCCAAAGTTGGGATTCCTCAATGTTTGACGTTAATCAACATGCCATTTGTTCCCTTCCATTCAAAAGTTCAAGTTGGTTTCCTGATCAAGAAAGATCGATTGCATCCCTCCTTTTGAGCAACTCAATAATGATAAATGACCGAATTAGCACTTTAACATATAAAAAGCAGAATTGTGAAAAAACATATGTTTTGTAATGTTGCTTCTCGCCCATGCTTTTGTTCTCTTTAAAAAGTGATGTTCCTAGCATTTCTCCAAAGGGAAATTTTGACAATTTGCCAAACTGGTGCAGCTATAAAGACAGCCAAAAATGTTAAAAATGAGTACTATAAAAGAAAGTGTCTTATGTGTCAGCGACAAGATCAGAACCGTCTTGTCAATAATCAAGCTTCACATACTAAACTTTTAACGCATCCATTCATGCTATCAAAGCAATACAGAATCTTGTATGAAACTTACCAGAGGTGAGCCTGCTCCACATGAAGAAGCTACGAGACAACTGACATATTCTCAGCATGTTTCTCCTTATTTCCGCGTGTCACAAGAGGCAACTTCTAGACCAACAGAGGATAGTATAGAGAAGCATTCAAGCCACTCCCAAATAGTGCTCACACTTCATCTTGTATTACCAATAATCCTGACAAGAGCACGTTCCATTCCTAAAATGGTGAAAACGTATAACGTCCCTTACTACAATTTCACGTCCAACAATCTTAGAAATAAACTTGACAGCGTTGTGACAGTCACCACAAACACGAAGGTTCTTTATTATTCGAATAGGGGCCCCAGGAGGTGTGCTCATAAGCCCAAATGCAATGGCTAGCTTCTCACTGTGATGGTAGAGGACATGTTCCTTATGTTCATCCTCCATATCATGGAGGACAAAGTTTGTGTTCGGTACATAACCTGCCTCCTCCATTGGCCCGGCCAATGTATTCAACATTGCATGAACTTCCTCTATTTGTGGGTGTGATCTATCTTCTGACATGAATGCATGTACTCTATTCTTGACCTCAATCCAGCTGAACCCTGGCTTCTTTTTAGCGTCTCTGTCTTTCATCATTTTTCTAACCTTGGCTGCATCATCCCACCTGCCAGCTGCAGAATAGATATTTGAAAGCAGCACATATGCAGAAGTATTTTGCGGCTCCAAATCAAAAAGCAAGTGTGCGACACGCTTTCCTATTTCTATATTGCCGTGAACTCTGCAAGCACTGAGCAGTGCCACCCAGATACTGACATCAGGTTCAAATGGCATCTTATTGATGAAATCTTCTGCCTCGTCTAGACGACCAGCACGACCAAGAAGGTCAATCATGCAGGCATGGTGATCCATTCTTGGTGTGATGTTATGTTCATGCCTCATGGAATGAAAGTAATAATGTCCTCGATCGACTAGACCTGTATGGCTGCAAGCAGAGAGAACACCAAGGAAGGTTATGGCATCTGGCCTAATGCCTGTCAGTAGCATTTGCTCAAAAAGTCTCAAGGTTTCCACCCCATCCCCATGCTGAGCATGACCAACAATCATTGCATTCCATGAGACCACATCACGCTCAATCATCTTCTCGAAAACTTTCCGTGCATCTTCTATGCCTCCACATTTGGCATACATAGTAACCAGCGCGTTGACCACAGACATGGGTGACTCAAACCCCATACAGAAAATGTGGGCATGGATATGTCTTCCATGCTCCAGAACTGCTAGGTTGGCACACGCACTAACAATGCTGGCAAAAGTTGCCTCATCTGGCTTCAAACTAGTGTGTTGCATTTGACAAAAGAGTTTTAGAGCCTCTTCACTATACCCATGCTGCACATACCCTGCAATCATTGCATTGCAAGAGATCACATCTTGTTCAGGCATTTTGTCTAACACTTGACGGGCATATTGTAGGCTGCCAGATTTAGCATACATGTCTACAAGAGCACTTCCAACGAACATATTTGAGTCAAAACCAGTCTGGATAATGTGGCCGTGAAGTTGTTTACCTTCTTCAAAAGCAGGTAAGCTGGAACTTACACTGAGAATGCTTGCATAAGTGAATTGATTCATTTTCACACCTATCTGTTTCATTTGGAAACTAAGCTTTAAGGCCTCCTGATAATGGCCATTATGTGCATATCCTGCAATAATTGCATTCCATGAGATTAAGTCTCGTTCCTGCATTTTATCAAACACACATAGTGCATCTTCTATGCTTTGAGTTTTGGCATACATTGTAACAATAGCATTGCACACGGAAACTTGGGACTGGAATCCACTTCTGATAATGTACGCATGGACCTGTCTGCCAAACCTCAAATCAATGAGAATAGCACACGCATTGACGACACTGACAAATGTCAACTCATTTGGCTTCATACCGGTCTGATGAATTTGATTAAAAAACCTTGTGGCCTCGTCCGCTTGCCCATTTTGGGCATATCCTGCAACCATGGCAGTCCAAGAAACAATATTTCGAACCGGCATTAAATCAAACATTTGGCGTGCAACATCTACTCTCCCACATTTGGCATACATATCAACAAGAGCAGTCCCAACAAATACATTTGACTCAAATTCAAGCTTAACAACCTGTCCATGAATTTTCCTCCCATATCCTAAATCCACCGTGCTTGCACATGCACTTACAACGCTGGCTAAGGTGAACTCATCAGGTTTCGTGCCCATCCATTGCATCTGGCCATATAAATCTATGGCTTCAACCTGATCACCACATCGGGCATATGCCGCAATCATTGCATTCCAGGAAACTATGCTACGTTCATGCATTTTGTCAAACAGACACCGTGCATTTTCCACATACCCACATTTTGCATAACCTGTAAGAACCGTAGTCCATGAACAGACATCTCGTTCAGGCATTGTGTCAAACACTTGGCATGCATCCTTAATTCTCCCACACTTCACATACATGCCAATCATACAATTCCACAAATAGATGGTTGGCTCAAAGCCGGTTTTAACTATATGGCCATGAACCCTCTTGCCCTCTGCTAGGGCTCTGCTATTTCCGCACTCCAGCAAGCGACGAACATAAATATTAGGATCCACCTGAACAAACCTGCAATATGTAGAATTCAGAACACCTATATCATGGCTACTCCCCTGTTCTTCTTTGGGATAATCTTTGAGAGCATAACCAAACTCTCTCCGCTTATTCACCCGGTACCTACACTCTAGATGAAACACCAATGTATTCAAAATGCTTCTCTGAGTATGATGATGGTGTCCGAGCTGTTTTAAACAGGTGAAATTCATAGCACTCAGTGCCATTCATCTTATCAGAATTTTACTTGCACCATAGAGCTTGGTTTACCATTATGTATTCAAACGTCTGACACCATCTACATTCAAAGTCTTGAATGATTATACACTGAACACCATAGCATGAATCCATGCCTATGCAGAGACTACCGTCATCGGTATCGGCACTGCAGTTAAATTGTACCATTGTTAAAAGTTCTAATGTTATCATCAAAAAAATTCAATACAGTGAAGCTTTCTCAAAAATATCTATTAAATGGAATAATGTGAGAATTTCCGCAATAATTGAATTTGATAATTATATGAATACATGAGTTCATTTGAATTTAATAAATATTTGAATAAACGTGTTTATTTTGGGGGATTTTTCAAAATTTTATTTTAATTATGAATAATGGTTAGATGGATAGTATAGCTTTTATCTCTATGAAATAATAACAAGTAGTTATTTATTAAACGAGTTATATGGTGGTATGTTATTGTGTTTTGCTTTTGTGCATGTAGTTTTAGTTTGTTTAAGTATTATGGGTTTTGTGTCTACCATGTCAATGCAAACCATCTTTTCTTAATAGTAGTTATTTATTAAACGAGTTATATGGTGGTATGTTATTGTGTTTTGCTTTTCTGCATGTAGTTTTAGTTTGTTTAATTATTATAGGTTTTGTGTTTACCATGTCAATGCAAACCATCTTTTTTTATTAGTAAAATAATCTAAGATAATTTTTTCTTCTATTTGGTACATCTAGCATAGGTGTCTCTACATCATCGATTGCGGCCTCTCCATTTATATCTAGTGGAGGCTCTAATTCCACTACTAGAAGTATACGGAAAAAATTATTTTGGTGAAAACATCTAATAGGAAAAGGCCCCAAACATTTGATATGAAAGTGAATATAATAGTCTCGTCCAATCATTTATTGTTTTAGGTGGGGTGATAGTTGTTAAGCAAGTCATAGTCTTTTCATTAACTAGTGTCTAGTATTTAATTAAGTGATTGTTTAACTAGCATCCTCTCAATGTTGGTTTTTCATTATGAGAGTTCTTACAGGGTGACATATGCATTAAAATTTCATTTTAGTTGATTCGATGTGTACAAGCATATGTGTAACGCCCTGCGGTTGGCAGACGACCGGGCATGCCCTCCATCCACTGTGCGAGGAGACTAAGTTGTAACACGAAGGAGCAACCAAGGGCGCGACATAACATTATGTGGACGAGTTGGCGTTCCAAGTTTATAAGACGAGTTGGGGAACTCGTCGCACCACAAGCCGACGAAGCAAAAGGCAAACAAAGAACGATTGTTGGTGGGTGGTCCCGCACCATGGGTAGGCCGACCCACACGAAAGGCGAAAACTGTTTGATGAGGCGCGGTTGGTGGAACAAATGAAGTGTCGGCCAAGGGTGTAATGCTACAACGGAGGTAGCATATAAACACGCGATAGAGGCTTGACATTTGACATCGCAAGTTCAACCTTCAATCAACAAAACAGAAGTGCGAAGTGGTGAAAAGACCGCAGTGAAGGCACAGGTCATGCGCCCACTCGCCGCGCGGTATACATGGGTTCTTGCACGGTGTTGTAAGGCGGTTGAAGGCGCGGGTGGAGGGCGTTCTAAGGCGCCCGCCGCCAAATGACTTGGGCAAGTTTCGGTTGTATCTTGGGCAAGGGTCGTGCACAGGCACGCTCGCCCGACTTGGAAAAATACTTGTGTTGTATAATATTGTTGGGTTGTGGTGAGACCACCGTGCGGTCTTGCACGGGTGGGCGCTTGACTCGGGTATAACGCCAGTCGAGTTATACTCCTAGTCATTTGTAAATATTCTCTCTCATATAATAAAATATTTACATTGCATATGAAGTGTTCATGCTGTTGTTCTATAATGTTTTGATATTAAAGGATTCCGCACATTAGTATGTTATTCATGTATAATGATGAATGTTAAGGCGTAGTTCGTAAATTTAGATAACAATGGTGAATTTTAATTACTTAGGCGATGCCACACCCGACCAATTAACGAAAAAAGAATTAGGGGAGTGACAGGTGGTATCGGAGCAGGTTCACAGGGAGTGAAGTCGTTGCTTGATGGACACAGAGAACAGACATGTATGCAGGGAAAAGTTATGGAGAAATAGTGGATGAACAGTCTGGGTTTCGTGGATTTGATGGTTCATGGCAGGACCATTCAAGCTCTGGTGGACACGGGGGCCACTCATAACTTCATGATGACACGGTTGGCAAAAGAGGTTGGACTGATGATCTTCCCATCGAATATGGAAGTCAAGGCAGTGAACTCTAGAGCTAAAGTGGCGGGTTTGGCACACGAAGTGCCTGTGCAGATAAAAGACTAGAAGGGTCAGTTGGACTTCACATTGATGTAGATGAACGACTTTGATATGATACTCGGACAAGATTTTTTGAAGGGCAACAAGGCTATTGTTGTCCCCTTTTGTGATGAAGTGGTGTTGGTTGGACAGTCACAAACTTGGACTTTGCCCACTCATAGGCAAAGGAGGGAAGTCAAGGTGCAGCATGTTTCTGCATTAAGTTTGGAGAAGGCTATGAAGGAGTCAGATATGGAGACATATGCGGTGATGTTCAAGGGAGTCGAAGGTGATGGAGTGGGGACGCCTGTTCCAGCTAATATTTCTGAGGTGCTGACCAAATATGCAAATTTGATGCCTGATGAGCTGCCGAAGAAAATTCCACCAAGGCATGCAGTGGACCATAACATTGAGCTTGAGCCAGGAAAGCAACCCTTGGCTAAAGCACCTTATTGATTGTCAGGACCTGAGTTGGAGGAATTGAAACGACAGCTAAAGGAGTTAGCTGATGCAGGTTTCATCGGGCCTTCGAGGTCCCCATATGGAGCTCCAGTATTGTTCCAGCGAAAGAAGGATTCGAATGAGCTACGGATGTGCTATGATTACCGTGCATTGAACAAGCAAACGGTAAGAAACAGGTATCCTTTGCCATTGGCTGTTGATTGCTTTGACAAGCTTTCAAAAGCCCGAGTGTTTTCCAAGCTGGACTTGAGGCATGGGTATTATCAAGTGTGGATAGCTGAAGAAGACGAGAAGAAGACTGAAAAGTAACAAAGTATGGTAGCTTTGAGTTCCTTGTTATGCCATTCGGGTTGTGTAATGCTCCTGCTACATTTTGCACTTTAATGAATGATGTCCTACGACCATACTTGGATTCATTCGTAGTAGTCTACTTGGACGATATAGTGGTGTACAGTAACAACATGGAGGATCATAAGAAGCACTTGGCAATGGTGTTCGAGGCACTGAGGGCAAATCAATTGTTCTTGAAGAAGTCTAAGTGTGTGTTCACTCAGATTGAGATTCCTTTCCTTGGGGATATTGTTGGTCAAGGGTACATACTGATGGAGCTGAGCAGGGTGAAGGTGATTGAGGAGTGGGTTGAACCAAAGAATGTCCATGAGATGAGGGTGTTTTTGGGCATGACCAACTACCAACAGAAGTTTGTAGAGGGGTACTCCAAGGTAACATCGGCACTAACAGACCTATTGAAGAAAGACAAGAGGTGGAATTGGACAGGTAAATGTCAGAAGGCATTTGATGACTTGAAGAAGAGGATGGTTACAACACAGATACTAAAGTTGCCTGACTTCGAGAGACCGTTTGAGGTACACACTGATGCTTCAGATTTTGCCATAGGAGGGGTTCTTATGCAGGATGGGCATCCGATGGCGTATGAGAGTCAGAAGTTGCAGGATAGAGAACGAAGGTATCCAATTCATGAGAAGGAGATGACTGCAATCATTCATTGTCTTCATATGTGGAGGCATTACCTAATTGGGAAGCCATTTGTTGTCAAGACTGACAACGTTACAACAAGTTATTTTGCATCACAACCGAAGCTTTCTACGAAACAAGCTCATTGGCAGGACTTCTTGGCAGAATTCGACATGACTATCGAGTATAGACCGGGAAGACACAATGCGGTAGCAGATGCCCTTAGTAGGAAGGGACAACTTGCATCATTGGAAGGAGAAGACCGGACAGAAAGGAATAGGAGTCGAATTTAGATGTTAGAAGAGATGCAAAATAAGCTCAAGGAAAGTGTGGAAACTGATACTTTGGCGCAGAATATAGTGAAGCAGATAAAGGAGGGGAAGACACAAAAGTTCTTTCTACGGGACAGGTTCTTGTTCTTTGGTAACCGACTCTATGTTCCAAAGTCATCTGGACTCAGGAGGCACCTTTTGAAGGAGTGCCACGACTCACCATGGGCTGGCCACGCAGGGCAGCGTCGTTCTTTGGCATTATTGGAGAGAGGATTCTTTTGGGAGAAGATGCGAGAGGATGTGGAGGAGTATGTACATACGTGCATCATTTGTCAGCAGGACAAATCAGATAATCAGAGGCAAGGAGGATTGTTGCAGCCTTCACCGATTCCTGAGAGGCCATGGATGAGTGTCTTGATGGACTTCATTTCTCAATTGCCACAGGTTCAGGGGTATAATGGGATTATGGTCGTGGTTGATCGTTTTTCCAAGTATGTTGTCTTTGTTCCTACAAAGATGCCTTGTGGAGCCGAGCGAACTGCGGAGTTGTTCTTCAAGAACACAGTGAAGTATTGGGGGATGCCATTAAGCATCGTGTTGGATAGAGATCCGCGTTTTCCAAGCAAATTTTGGACCACATTGTTCAAGCTAGTCGGGACAGAGTTGCTGATGAGTTCGAGTTACCATCTGCAGACAGATGGACAGACCGAGAGGATCAATGCATTGCTGGAGGATTACTTGAGACATTATGATTCAAGTGGATATTGGTGGCCACCCACTAATTCCACTTGGATCCCCTCTAGTGATTCTTTCAGTTTTTTTCAGTTTCCTTAATTATAGCACAGTTTACTATTTTTAGCATTTTTTCGGGTCCTAAACTTCCGGAGCCAGCGATTTTTCTGTCTAAAAATCATCTTTTTCGTCGTATTACTCGGAGAGATCTTTCCAATGGGCTATCATGCGCATCAAACGGAGATAATACGACCAATTCACGACCCCGGGAAGTTGATGTACCAACTTACCCAAAAACAGGGCCCACAATTTGGTGTTTCATCTTCTAGGGTCAGGTTGGGAATGTGAAGGGGTTTTCCATTGTTTCTCAACAATAAATAGGCCTTCGAGCCTCATTGTAACACAGTTCAGAGGCATGTAGCCACACATCTCTTCTCAGAGATAAGCTGCCATCGCCCTAGCTGGTTTATTTCCATTTCTGGTTGTAAGCATATTTCAATATTTTCCATTAAAAAAATGAAGTATTATTTTCGCTGCATCTTTGTGTATATGGTTATCTCTGTAATTTGTTGTGTTCCTGTTTAAGTCTGGATCACATTATGTGACGGTTGATCAGAAGAATTGGCCTGAACTCTTGGATATTGCTCAGTTCAGTTACAGTATTCAAAAGAGTTCCGTGATGGGGTATAGTCCATTTGAGTTGGTGAATGGGCAGATGTCGGTTGCACCACATACCGTAGTGACAGGAGGTTTTTTGAGGAGTCCTCATGCGAAGAAGTTCATGAAGGCTTGGGATGAGACCTTGGAGTTGGCACGGTTGTGCTTGCACGAAGCTGCAAGGAGAATGAAGAAATGGGTTGATCGAGGAAGACAGGATGTGCACTTCAGTGTGGGAATGTTTCTCAGGATTACCAGGGAGAAATTTCAGGCAGCCAAGGGGACTACGAGCAAACTGATATGGAAATATGAGGGACCATTTCGAGTGAAGAAGAGAGTGGGGGAAGTTGCTTATGAGCTAGAGCTTCCGCACCATATGCACATGAAGCATCCAGTTTTTCACATGAGTCAGTTGAAGAGATGCAAACTTGACGCTGATCATCTAGAGAGAACTGAACCACCGAGAGGACCAGCCAGGATTGTGGACAAGCCAGGACTGGAGTTGGATAAGATTTTGAGTTACAAAACTACAGGGATTGGTTGCCACATGAAATGGGAGTATCTTTTCAGATGGAAGAATGCACCGGAGGAGGAAAGCTGGGAATCAGAGGACTCACTTTGGAGATGGAAGAAGAAGATTGTGAAGTATGAACGGAAGATACTGAGGCAGTCGGGATTGTCGAGGGCGACAACGATTTCAGGTGGGGGAGGATGTAACGCCCTGCGGTTGGCAGACAACCGAGCGTGCCCTCCATCCACCGTGTGAGGAGACTAAGTCATAACACGAAGGAGCAACCAAGGGCGCGACATAATATTATGTGGATGAGTTGGCATTCCAAGTTTATAAGGCGAGTTGGGGAACTCGTCGCACCACAAGCCAACCAAACAAAAGGCAAACAAAGAATTATTGTTGATGGGCGGTCCCGCACCATGGGCAGGACGACCCACACGAAAGGCGAACATTGTTTGATGAGGCACGACTGGTGGAACAAATGAAGTGTCGGCCAAGGGTGTAATGCTACAATGGAGATAGCATATAAACACGCGATGGAGTCTTGACATTTGACATCGCAAGTTCAACCTTCGATCAACAAAACAGAAGTGCGAAGTGGTGAAAAGACTGCAGAAAAGGCACAGGTCATGCGCCCACTCGCTGGGCGATATACACGGGTTCTTGCACGGTGTTGTAAGGCAGTTGAAGGCGTAGGTGGAGGGCGTTCTAAGGCGCCTGCCCGCCAAATGACTTGGGCAAGTTTCGGTTGTATCTTAGGCAAGGGTCGTGCACGGGCACGCCAACCCGACTTGGTAAAATACTTGTGTTGTATAATATTGTTGGGTTGTGGTGAGACCACCGTGCGGTCTTGCATGGGTGGGCGCCCGACTCGGGTGTAACGCTGGTCAAGTTATACTCCGATCATTTGTAAAGATTCTCTCTCATATAATAAAAGATTTACATTGCATATGAAGTGTTCATGGTTCTGTTCTATAATGTTTTGATATTAATGGATTCCACACATTAGTATGTTATTCATGTATAATGATGAATGTTAAGGCGTAGTTCGTAAAGTAAGATAACAATGGTGAATGTTAATTACTTAGGCGGTGCCGCACCCAACCAATTTAACGAAAAAAGAATTGGGGGCGTGACAATATGGATGTATCTGCACAACATCAGCATCAACATTTGTATATCAGCGTGTTTCCCATTGCAATGTCCAGATGGGATTGGGATTTCAAATCTAGAAAACAATTGACTCGTAGAATTATACATTTGTAATAACAAATATGAATGACCACCAAGTGTCTAATGAAAGTGGTTGTACATGACCACTTAACATATCTAGGTGATCATTTAAGCAACATCCCTTCAATGTTTTCGTTCTCTCTCATGGCAGCTTTATAGGGTGACCTTTCTGTTCAAGTTTTCTCTGGTTAGTAACTTGGTTCGATGTGTTTGGGCATATAGATATATCTACAAAGCATTGGTACCAGTGTGTTTCCCATGGCAATGTCTTGCTTAGGTGGATTGAGAATTCAAATATACGAAATAATTCTTTGGTGGAAGTGTTGAATCTAGGTAGTTGCTATGAGATACACAACTACGACCACCAAGTCCTTGATGGAAGAGGTGGAACTAGATAGTTGGAATGAGACACATTAGCATGACCACCTAGGAGATTTGGGAAGAAATGTCGTTGAAGCTTCATCGCCACGTAGCCTACAGAGAACATGATTGATGATTTTTGCAACAATCATATGTAAGTAGTATATCAATCAATTATTGATAAATTATTTAGTAAAAATTCTGGTTCAATTTTTAATTCATCGATCATTTTGCAAGAATTAACACGTAATGACTATCATTTTCTCATAATGGACAAGTAATCACTTAGCGGGGGGATTAGATGGCTCTTAGTGATTATGATGATGATGATGTATTTGATTGTATTCAAATGAAGAGCTTGTAACTTGTTCATACTAAAGGTTGTGTTTCAGAATGCATTCTGATGAGGATGAAGTTTCCAAATCTCATATGGCTCCTCTAGAAAAATCCAATCTTGTCTAATTTGTCACATGCTGGCATCTCATGTTAGATAATACTTACACTTTATTTTATTGTTTTGTTTGATGGGTTCTTTTCTGATACAACCATTCTGCTTGCGAGAGGAAAGAATGCATATTTCCTTGGATTCATAGTCCTGAGCTTTGGTGTCGTTTGTTTCATGTAATGGAGGATTATTTTGTTCAACCTCGTCGAAAAGTTCTAGAGACTAGTCACAAAAGCCCTTCTCAAAAAAGATTTCGCTAGCGTCAAAATCTTTCTTTGTCTCTAGAAACTTGATAGCGAAGTCAAACAATTCCAACCATGGAATTTTAAATTTTGAATTTAATGGCATTAATCATTGTCAGGACAAACGTGTGGGGATGTGTCATCGCATCAAGCTTTGGAGCCCTGATGTGGCAGTGCTACTGACATCATCCCTAGAAAAATTCAAAATCCAAAGTGAACATTGCAAACCGCAAAAATATTTTGTGAATTTTTTTGTATGCCCCCAAACTAATACTGCGGCACATATCATATATGTCACTACAGTGACATAATAATAGTAGTCACATATCAAAGATTAAGATTTATTTCGACGTAGTTATACTCTTTTTATCCTTTTAAATAAATTAATTAATCAAAAAAAAATATGCTATAAGCATGTTTCATATGAATATGAGTTATAGTTTTTTAAGCATGTGGTATTTGTAAACCGTAATATTGTAATAAAATATATTTACAAGTTAAAAAAAAAATCATGATTAAGAATATTGTTACGTGTTTTAAATGTATATATGTTTGACTCATATATTATTATTTTTTTTAATAATTATTATTATTGTGCCAAGAGGTTCACTCTAACCCAGTTTTGAAGAGATGTTTATTGGAAATACTGAAGGGGGAAAGGGGCGGGGGAAGGGTGTGAATCAGTGTTTCACTTTTCTTACAATTTATTATCAAAAGCATTATCCAATAACATCACAGTAAAGGAAAACACAAGATATATATATATATATATATATATATATATATATATTATATATATATATATATTATATACATATAATATATATATATATAATAAATATATTTATATTACAACGAAAGCTACAACTTTCTTCACTAGTTCCTCTCCGTCGCCTTATAGAATAAAAGATAAAATAAAAACACTTGGGCTCATGTACCAGGGAAAATGGTTCAATTTACAATAGTTTCTTACAATTTATTATCAAAAGAATTAACCAATAACATCACAGTAAAGGAACACAAGATATATATAAACAATTTATTTATATTACAATGGAAGCTACAACTTCTAGTTTACCAGCTACAACCGGAAGGGCTACAACCTCATATTTACCAGTTGCCACTGGAAGGAGACAACAACCTCCTGAAGGAAGCTACAACTTCCTTAGTTCCTTCCCGCCACCCTATAGAATAAAAGATAAAATAAAAACTCTTGGGCTCACGTACTAGGGAAAATGGTTCAATATACATAGTACTGAAATCAAAGTTATTTCAATCTTCAAGTCTGCTCCAATATACATAATATTGTAACCTTAATATCAACTCTTCAATTTGTACAAGTCCTTAATATTATGCATACCTCCAATAGCTCCTTAGGAAAGCTTTATCAGAAATGTACTATTTTAGTTCTCATAATACCTCAACACAGGCTTTGTTCTAAGTTTGAATCAAGATTTCAACCATTAGGGGAATTTTGAGGTCTAAAATGGGCCTCCTAAGAAAAATGTACAACCAAAATAAACTTTATAAGAACCAATTGGTTTCAAGATGATGATTTCAAGCATGGGGGATGATTCACCATTTTTGGAGTAAAAAAATAAAAACAAAATAATAAAACTATTTTTTCAACTCATATTTTCAACTTATCTCTCTAAGGTTTTACTCAAATTTCGAGCGGGAATACTCATTGGATGCAATTATCCTCATCCAAGGAATACCATGTTGCATACTTTTGATGGATCTTGCTACATGAAAAATGAGAAATACATGAAAAAACATCATTGCAATCACATTTTTCATGTATTTATCATTTTTCATGTAGCAATGTCCATCTAAAATATGAAACATGTGTACTCCTTCAATGATGAATCAAATTTTTCATCCAATGAGTGTTTCCGCTCGAAATTTGAGTAAACCCATAGGGAGATAAGTTGAAAAAATAGTTTTTTTTTTTTTTCCTTCTAAAATTTGATGATGTAATATAATCTTATTTTATTATTTCTACTATTATTCTATAATTTCCTTAGGAGGCTCATTTTAGACCTCAAAAATCCCCTAATGAAGGACTCCTTCAATGTTTCTTGCTTCAAGACTTCTGCAAGACAAATATCAATGTCTACTCCAAAAAATGTCTGCTACAAAACCAAAGTCTACTCCAGAATAGGCACCAAAGTTCTACTACAAAAACTTATTTTTCCTCCCTTAAACTTCCTTCTAATGTTGCTTATATAAGCTTAGAAAATGATCTCAGGATGACCTTAGAAAAGTAGTTTTAAATCTTCTCTAATCAAGGTTGAATTCACCTCAGAGAGTTTCCTTATGACAAGATTGAATTCTACCTTGGGTATAGGTCCGGAATGGGCCTCAGGAAACCCAAATTGGACCTAAGGAAACTTGCCCTAAAACAGGGTCGAATTTAAGACTCAAATAAATTCATATTAGAGCTTCAAACCACATAGAAATTGTCTTCAAATGGAAGCCGAAATTCTATCCAACAATCCCTCAAATCGAAGATAGAAATGGGCTTAAAAAAACTTACTAGAATTATCTTGAGGTGACTTTAAACCATTCACAACAATGTTCAATACTCCAAGCTTTCTCTAGATGATCTCGACCTTCTTCAAATATGCCCTTAGGGCTTGACTTGTGTAAAAAAGCAGAAGATCTATGACAATTCCATGCAACTTGTTGTAGACCTTGGATGCCATGATTACGACATATATATACACATTGGAAGGGGGCTCTATATTGGGGCCAACCTAAACAACATAAGAATTTTCTTTTAAAAATACATGACTATATCAAAGTTGACCTGAAGGAGAGGAACTACCCTATTTAGAAGAGGCTTAGAGCACTCCAAAAAATAAATTATTATCTTTCATACAATCTCTTTTCAAGGTTAATTAGGACACATGAGTTTAGGCCAGATTAAAATATAATTTTGACCTCCTTTTAGGTGCAACAATGAAGTATTGAGGCCATAATTTTGAGGGGCAAGATCTAGCGCTAAACCCATCCTTGGGGCATCAACTTCAAAAATCAATCTCTCCAACCAAGAGGACCAACAAAATGTGCCACCTACCAAACAAAATGGCATGGAAACAACTACCAATTGAGGATATCCTTGTAACCAAATTCATTGTCTCTTGAATGCATATTATCAAACAATTGTTGATCCATTCACCCTTTGACATCAATGACAATTTTCCAACAATGTTCTAATGTCATGTCCTGTCCTGTAAACATTTTAATTCAGTCAAACTACATAAAATTAATTAATTATTATTATTATTAAAATTGGGGTAAAATAGTCAATTCATTATTGGTTGTTTTCGGAATCCAAGATTTGACAACCCATAGTTCTACCAATTGTATTCTTATGTAAGAAAGAACACACACACATATAATCAGCCTAGATCCATTTTCACTTTGATTCTACCAAGTGCCAAGAGGGATCAAATCTCTTGAGTTAAAAACCTCTTTTAAAGTGAAAAGAGATTTGATCCCTCTCATGCTTGGCAGATCTGGTGTTAACATGGATCTAGGCTAGTTGATAATAATAATTTAAAATAAATTTATTGCATCTATAAGCGCTTTCCAACTGAGTATGGAAGAGATTTTGTAATGTCCTATCATGTGTCATTATGTAAACATTTTGCCACACCAAATAACATAATAATAAAATTAAAAGTAAATAATATAATATAATTAATAATTAAAATAAAATTAAAGTAAAATAGTCAATTTACCATTTTTGGGCTTCAGATTTTGAAAAATTGTATTTTTACCAATAATATTCTTATGTAAAAAATCTAATATACTTACCGCCCTTTGGCAATGGTAAGAAGTAATAATTATTTTAATTGTTACCAATCAAGAATTCGTTGCAAAACTAATTCTACACATTCCTCAAACTAAAAGGGAAAAAGAACAAGATTTGCACTCACTCAGACTCAGTCAATTTCAATTTTAAACTAAAATCCCAACGTACGTTGATCCTACATAGCTATCACTCAAACTGGAAAATGTTATAGAATGAGGCGAAGGAAGCCATCGACTTCTAAAACTCAAACAATTTCAAAAAAATCGTGATGAGATGTAATTCTGATACATTTGTGGATTTTTCCAAACATTTAATCAAATTAATTGTAATATCCCTTTAGAATTATATTTAACATTGATTAATGGAGTCGTCTATAATGCGACTTTTTGAAGATTTTGAATCCGTGGAAGAAATTGAGGTTAAATCTTGATTTGTTGCAGTTAAATTGATTTTTTAACTGCATATTTGGATTCAGCACCCTGAAAAACTCCTGGGACGCTTTGATTGTGCAGAAACTAGCTATCAAACTTGTGATTCCAAGAAACTGCTGCCAGATTTTGACTAGAAAAAACCACCGGAAAAGCTTTCAAAAAATCTCATTATAAACAACTGCTTGATTAATTATCCCAGCAAGAATTAGTTACAGAACTAATTTTAATAGTGGTAGAAACTAAATTGTCTCGGCAAGAAAAGATTTAAAGGGCAATCAAAATAACGACTGCATCAATGATTCTTGGATGAGGAATGAGTCACTAATATAGAGAGTATGTCTGTAAACCTAAAAGAGATGACCAGTAGATATTACAATGGCAACACCCATTAGCTCACTCAAAAATCTCGTAGCAAAATCAATTGTGAGGCCAGTTTACTTAGTTGATTTGCTACAGTGCCTTGAGGGTCGATGATAATATTGATTTATGCATTTTTGTGATCTTATTTTGAAATATCATCGGATTTTCCCACACTCCTTCGTGAATCTTATTGTCCATAACACATTCTGTAGCCATAGTTTGGGTTGAATGCACAGTTATATAGTTGCTTGAAGCCCTACCTATGGAGAATCGAATTGCTGGTACATGAGTCGTTGGTATAAAAATACAGCATAGACATTGTTGGCATAGGACAACATATGGAGGCAGAGGCTAAGGGAACGAAGGGCAACATGTGCATAGCTGCTGCACAATGGAGAAGAAGTTGCATTGATAAAAAGATAAGTAATTATGCACTTTTTGGAAAAGAAACTTGTTAAATTTTTTTGTAAGCTGAGGAGAGTCCATTCTATTATATTAATTTGTTTGTCTCTGGAAAGAGTAATACTTTTCATTTGAATCATTTACCTATGTTATCGAAATAAACAAAAAAGAGTGCATATGAATTGTTGTAAAAAAGATTAGCCACATTTATTCTTGGAGAGACATCATGGTAAAAGGAAAATTCACTATGCTAATCTTTAAAAGAATCCATGTCACTTCTCGAAACGAATGTAGGATTGTGTGGGGAAAGATAATATATATAAGTTTATATGTAAAAAATAGCATGTATTTGAGTTCTTGAAAAGAATACATGAAACCTATAAAAAGAAATGCATATAAACTTTGGTTATGAAAGCATAAAAATAATTAGTTATTTCATTTAAAAGATTACCAAAGATATTAGCAGGATGTTTATGCATTAGATTTCTAAAGAGAAATATTGGACTCTTCAAGAGAAAGTGTGCTTATGTGTATAGGAATAATATCTATTATATTTGATCTACTGAAAATGAATATGTGAATTTACATGCATACGAAGCTTGAGATAAGTAACTTTCTTGAAAAGATTTCACATAAAACATTTGCATAAAAGATAATTGTTTGTGTTATTTGAGAAGGATTTGTTATTCATGTTATTTCTTGAGGAGATATTGCATATTTTTATCATGTGTGAAATGATAGAAAGAGATTGTGTAATGCATGCATAATCGCTCGCGAGTTAGCTATCTTGTGGAAAAAGAATAGTTAGTGTGTTAGATTCCTTGGCATATATATATATATAAAATGAAATATTTTTGGTGTTAGAAATCTTTAAAAATATGAGAAGAGAAAACATGTCCTTGCATGCATTATTGTATTAGATTATTGGAGAGGAGAACTTGTAATTGCATGTTTTATTGCATTAAGCTTCCTTTTGGAAAATTCTGTAGAGAAACATATGCACTTGCATGCATGGAAAAGAATAGTTTTGGGATTAAATTTCTAGAGGAAATAAAGGTGCAATCACATAAAATTTATGGCGTTAGCCTTATTTTGGGAAAAATAATATGCATTTGCACACATAAGGGGATTAACTATGGTATTAGCTTTCTTTTGGGAGAAAATTATGTATAGTGATTGGGTTAGATCTTTTGGTAAGAGGAAAATATCGGTTTCCATACATGAAAGAATGGATGTTATGTATTTCATCCCTTGGAAAAGAAATGTGTTTTTCCATGCAAGATTTAGTTAGCTTCCTTTAGAAGGAAATATATACTTCACATGCAAGAAGAACAAGCTATCATGTTGTATTCTCTTGGAAAGAACAAGTAGTTGCATGCAAGAAATTATAACTATTATGATAGCTTTGTTTGAAATAGAGATTGCATTTTCATGTATAATAGTCATTGTGAATAGCTCTCCCGTGAAAAAGATGTTTTGGGAAAAGAACATGCATTCATATGCATAAAAATAAAATCTATTGCGTTAATTCCTTTGGAAAAGAAAACATAATAGTATGCACAAAGAAAATTGCTTGTGGGGCTAGATCTTTTAAAAGATTGTTATTCATTTTCATGCAAAAGAACAATATATAGTATGTTAGCTTTCCTTTGGAAAGAATATGAAATTGCATGCAAGAATAACAATTATTGTGAAAGTCTACATATTCACGTAAAAAATGTAGCTAATGTGCTAGATTTCCTTTAAAGGAATCTAGTCAGCTGTAGCAGATTTGCCTTTGGAAAAAGTGTGTGCTTATGCAAGGGGAGTAATAGTTATAGACATCCTTCATAGTGATATGCTTATTACTAATGCGTGTGTAGTGATGTTAAAGAAGGCACTTCATGATATTTTGTTTATGTTTTATGTATGCACACAAATAGATGTTGAAGTGTCACTAATAAAGATTGATTATTGGTTGATTAATATTTTATCTAATCATGATATCAAAGATTGTGGACGATAATAATGGCAGGAAAGAATAGTGACTTATGTAAAGGATAGTTCATGTTTAACATAGTGGAAAGTAAAGATTTGTTGATCCATGCAGATTGAGGAATGTCAACTACAAGATGATCCATTTATGGGAACAACCAATCCTCAAAGATAAAGATTGAGGATTTATGGGTAAATGATATCATGATGATTGTAATAGATTCTAGTTAAATATGTTGTGTTTAAATGATAATTCTTTGTAATATTTTATTACATTGGTCAAGGGATGAATTCCCTTATAACCATTGAGTGAGGGGTGAACAACATCATGAGCATTTATTAATAAAATTAAACGTTTGTTGATTTTCACCCTACGAGGCTTCCAGAGTACATCGATGTCTATTGATTTGGTTGTTTGTTGTGTCATTTTTATGATGTTGATTCATTGCATGATGTGATGTTTATATTATCAAATATGTGATTAGCCAACTGAGTTAAAAGAATCATGGAATTGGTGCAAGGTTACATCAAGAAGTTTAAGTTAAAATGTTATAACGGTAACAGTTAATGGTTGTGTCACTTACTATTCCTTTACTAAATATTAGTATGTAATGATGATGGTTTATCTAATGGCAATTGATGGAATGTAGAGAGTAATTCAAAATGTTACACGTTGGCAAATGTTGTAAAAAAAATCTAATTCCATGCATTTTCATGCAAGGTTACCAAGGGATGTTACAAGAAATTATGTGTGCGTGTATGTGTGTGTTAATACTAGATATACCAAGCATCCAAGAGGATCAAATCTCTTGAGGTGTGTGTATATATATACCAAGCATCCAGAAAGATCAAATCTCTTGAAAATATTTATAAAACACAGTAAATATTTTAGAATAAATTAATGATTAATATTGACCAATATTGTCATTAATGTAAATATTATTGAATTCAATGATACATGAACTAGCAACAAAATTAATATCAAAATTGGACAAACTTGTCATGGCTACTCATAAGTCTCTTTGGAAATTTTCATTCCAACATGGTTTTATTCACCTTACGAAATTGGATATCCTTGCCATGGCTACTCATAAGTATTTTTGGAAAATTTCATTCCAACAACCTTGTTCAAAATAGAGGATAAATGTGCTACATAAAAAGTGGTCATCAATTAAAATGTTGAAATTTATAGCAATAATTTAGTTGTACATACATGTATGTGTGTGTGCCTATAAACATCTATTAATTATTTTTACAACCATGAGTTAGAATAACATATCTTCAATGAGTAATGGTGGTCGTAGGACTCGAGCTAAGTGGCATGTCAATCAATAATAAAGGCTTCTTTAATGATGGACCATATCCTATTGGCATCCTTGAGGTAGACGACATTTTTTCACAATGAATGCCTCATATTTATTTGTCAACTATCACATTGCATCTAGTATATTGATCTTGTTTTCCTTCAACATACTCTCAAAGTTTGGTCATGCATAATTTATCTGAAATGATCATAAACTAAAAACTGATGTAGAATTGATTAACCATTAATGATTTGAATGTTAGCTGAAACACGCAAACCGAGGAAAAATTGTTTGAAAAGAACACTTTACAACAGCTGATTAAACATAAAATTGATGCATAACAGAAGTGAAAATAGTAAAAACACGGCGATACCAAACAACAAATTGATGACAGAGTTCGTCCCTGATGGACTACGTCTCCGGGTTCGCTTTCAAGATGGGCGATTGTTTTTATTAGGAATGAGAAGAAGAAGTTGATTACACAGAGAAAAGACCAGACTGAATGTGCACACAGACACTTGTGATCACTGTCATCAGATAGCCCTCTGAACCAGCTTTCCAACTCTTCTTACGGTTTCCAAAACCGATCCTGGATGCTCTCGTAACTCTGAAAACACAATCACCTATGTCCTCCAGAATATGCATACAAAAGTCAAAAACCACTCCTCTCCTCCATGGACAAAATTGCCTCTTATAGGCCTGTGGATACATTGAAACCACCTTTGACTGAATTGTAGATGAACTTGGTCGATTCTGGATAGGGTTTAACTTCAGTCTTGTAGTGTAATGACACCTAGGGCTAGATGTTATGGTCCTCGAATTAATTTTACAAACAAAACTGTTTTAAAAACCCAAAATAACCATAGCTTACCCCGAAACCGCAAACAATTGGCTGACTAGGTGGAGGGTTGTAACTGTTGCATGTGAGCATTGACAGTTTAACCACCAGATGCCACCATGCGTTTTTCCCCTGGCAGTTCTGGCGGTGGTTGCGCTTACAGTCCGTGTGTGACCACTGTCCAACGGTTACCTCTAACAGCTTCCCTGACGTGGTTTTCCAGCAAACAGTATTGTTGAATGTGATTTATGCTAACCACTACAGTCTCCATGCGCTGATCACATGATTCAGGACCCCCGCATGGTTTAGGACTAACAGCTTATGTCTGTGGTTCCCAAACCCTTGCGGTCAATCTCGTTTCTGGTCACATCACCACGGTTCCGCTATGGTCTGTGGACGCAATTAGGGACTAGGTTTGTATTTTGTAATGTTTTTACAATGTGAAGAGGCTGAGAGTTAATATGGCATAGGTTTTATTACTTAGCATTAGGTTTAGAGCTTAGGTAATGTATTTAGGTCTTAGGTCTTTAGGGTTTTAACACATGGTTTAACATACTTTTGAATACATGTTTTTAATACAATATAATGTATAGCTTAGGGACTAGGGTTTAGGCCTTAGATGTAGGATTAGGGTTTTAGCAATTTGATCACCCATTTATAATCATTCGTCGCTAAGTGACATTAGCGACATTTGTCGCCTAATGACGAATTTTTCAACAATGTGACATAACCATATACATATCGTCGACACCAGATACCTTTGTGACAACAACCCTGACGACATATCAAACCTCTGCGATGGACGACACAACCATGTCAACACCAATCCTGCGAAGACGATCAACAAAACACATGTCATCGACCATTCTTGACAGAACTGTCGATGAACTCAAGTCGACAGCCAGGTACAACCCATATCAACTGAACGACATGAAAACTATGAACATTCCTTGAACAACCTGATCCACAACCAACACTATCGATCTGTCGAAGCTGAAGTGAAGCGACGACGACACTGAACACTGATGATGACACTTGAACACCTGTACAATTGAATCAACAGAATCCTCTTCGATCATTCCTCTCCACTTGAAAGCTTTTGGACCACAAAAGTTTGACTAAACAAAAAGTCGATGAGGGTAGAACTCCCTCTCTTTCCACCTTGACCTGACGATGTAGCAATACATTCGATCAATCCCCTGCAAGTGATGACCTTGATGATGCTGACCATGGCACATTCTGAATCGGTGACCTGTTTCTTCCATCTGCAGTATGAACAACTTGCAACGATGGGCAAACAACTTGTTATCAACATGGCAATTGAATTCTTTCCACAAAGAATCATGAGTTAGTGATTCACAATCTTTAAAAACAGTCTATACTGGATGTTGTTTAATACCATCACCCTGTATAAACAATATATTTTGTGGAATAACAGAGATAATCAATGATACTTTCGACATCAAACTAGCTACTTGATTTAACATACTTTCCTGATTCCTGTTTACTAAGTGAGCTTGTTGCACTGAACCTATCGAACTGTAAGGTGAAATTTGTTGCAACTTAGTTTGTCTTTGAAATTATTGAGTTAGTTGTTGATTTGTTTGAATCACTTTTCCTTCATTTATTACATGATGTTTCCATTGATTAACACTTTCCTCTGATGCATAAGTTCCCATTAGATACTTTGACACTGCTTTTGAAAAGGCTTTGATATGAAAACAAATAGGTTTCCTCTCCACTTGAAAAGAGGTTTCCAAACTGTTTGAGACATGACGTGGCGACACAATACAAGAGAAAGCGAACACTGACTTTCCCCAATACTGACTTGTATCCCTGCAACTGTTAAGTTCCAAACTTAAACTAAATTGATTCTTTTTGACATTAGGAAGAGGAGATTTATGCACAAACTGTAACTCATTTTGTATTCCCTACTCATGAATAAGATTTTTGGTTTTATATAGATCTGGAATTGTTTCTATCTCTTTAAACAAACCATCTTTAAGCTGAGGTGCATAACTTAAACAAGAATTATGTTGATTGTTATGTTGATCCTTTACACACATGATTACAAATCGCTTGTTTGAACTTATTAATCGCTTCATCTGAGTAACATTAATAGAATTCAAGTGATTTTTACTTTGATGTGTCATGACAATAAATTCAACCCCATCTTTCTTAATGTGATATTATGTTCTCTCCTGTAAAACACTGCATCACGGTCATAAAGATAAGGACTTCCTAAGACAACTCCACATATGTCTACTGGAACCACATCTAATTCCACTTCATTAAGTAATTAGCTGTTATGGCAAATCTTAATCAACACTATTTGGTGACTTTTATCTAAGTTGATTTATTTAGCCATCCTAATGGGTAATGTCGTGGATGGTTCTGTGTTTCCAAACCCAAAAGTTTAACTAAATATTCAGAGATTAAATTTGCTTGTGATCCACTATCAAACATTGTATCTATCTTTGTATGCTTAGAAGTTATCCTTATGTTAAACATTTCAACTCCTTTATCCTCATGTGGAGCATTTATGTTTGAAGAAGATGCAATAGTTTTCAAACTTGAACCAGTTTCATAAGTTTTACCTATCGTAACCATGGCGGTTATCCTCCTTTTATCACCTGAATCTGAACCTAGATCTTGTTGAACTATTGCAATGGCCTTCTTTTCATCCTTCTCCTTAAGGAACTTTTTGGGCTTAAGTTCTGGATGAAGTTTCCGGCACTTTGATTCCATATGACCGATTCTCTGGCATTGAGAACAAGTAGGTCTTTCCTTCTGAACGATCATTGATTTCTTTCGCTTCGAATTGATCTTCCCCCTTACTGTCACTGGAATCTTTGGTTTCCAACTCTTTGGATGACTGCGATGAAAACTTGAATGGTCTGCCACCTGATTCTATATGTATGGCTTGAACACACACCTCATTAAAATCATCAGGATTAAACATCAATAAAGTATGTTGCAAATATGAATGTAAATTGCTGATGTATTTTAACAAAGTTTCATGTGTATCCAATGAAATACCAAGTGCCAATGCTTTCTTTCTGAACTCCTGAGTAAACTCCTGAACACTCTGCCCTTTACCTTGCCTCAGATGTTGCCAATCAATAACAGTTTGTTCCATGTATCCTAAAGGATAGAACTGTTTCCTAAGAGCTTTTAAAAAATTAGACCATGAAGAGATGACTTTTCCTTTACGCTTTACATCTACCTCAGTTTTACTTTCCCACCAGATTAAAGTTGTTCCCCCCATTCTAAGTGTAGCTAACTGAATTTTAGTTTTATGGCTAGAAATGTTCTGAATGCGACAATATACTTCTAACTGCTTTATCCAGTGATCTAACTTTTCAGGATTCATTTCGCCATCATAAACAGGGAACTCAAATTTAACATCAAGTTTCAAAAGAGATGTTTTCTTAGGTTTTTTTTTTTTTCCGTTTCAGATTCTACACTGGAAGAAGAAGAAGAAGAAGAAGAGGATGATGGAGATGATGGAGGTGACGGAGGTTTATCAATCTTCCATTTACCTTTGTCCTTCTTCGATGGTTTTGAAGAAGAAGCTGCATTTCTCGCCTTCTTGTCTTCGTACAATTCTCCCAACGTCTGATGCATGGTTAAGAATGCCTACTGAAACTGTTCTTCACTCATCTTATTTTCAGTGTTTTCACCTGCATCAGGTCCTAACATGGTCGATTTCTGAATGACTCATCGCTTTCCAATCTCTAGATTGATTTGCTCAAGGATTCCTTCTCCTCGTTACAACTTTGACCTGGTTAACATTCAATGGCACATTCTACAAATGCAACCTGCTCTGATACCAAATTATATGATCTGAAATGATCATAAACTAAAAACTGATGTAGAATTGATTAACCATTAATGATTTGAATGTTAGCTGAAGCACGCAAATTGAGGAAAATTTGTTTGAAAAGAACACTTTACAACAGTTGATTAAACATAAAATCGATGCATAACAAAAGTGCAAATAGTAAAAACACAACGATACCAGACAGCAAATTAATGATGGAGTTCGTCCCTGATGGACTACGTCTCCGAGTCTGCTTTCAAGATGGGCGACCATTTTTATTAGGAATGAGAAGAATAAGTTGATTACACAAAGAAAAGACTAGACTAAATGTGCATGTAG
Source organism: Pinus taeda (assembly GCA_000404065.3). Lineage (NCBI taxonomy): Eukaryota > Viridiplantae > Streptophyta > Pinopsida > Pinales > Pinaceae > Pinus > Pinus taeda. Next base: position 22,591 of record APFE031004081.1, on the reverse strand, counting down.
GCACTTCTGATCACTGTCATTAGATAGCCCTCTGAACCAGCTTTCCAACCCTTACGGTTACCAAAACTGACCCCGGATGCTCCCATAACTCTGAAAACAAAATCGCCTATGTCCTCCAAAATCTGCATACGAAAGTCAAAAACCACTCCTTCTCTCCTCCATGGACAAAACTGCCTCTTCTAGGCCTGTGGATACATTGAAACCACCTTTGACTGAATTGCAAATGAACTTGGTTGATTCTGGATAGGGTTTAACTTCGATCTTTTAGTGTAATGACACCTAGGGCTAGATGTTATGGTCCTCGAATTAATTTTACAAACAAAACTGTTTTTAAAACCCAAAATAACCATAGCTTACCCTGAAACCGCAAACAGTTGTCTAACCGGGTGGAGGGTTGTAGCCGCTACATGTGAGCGTTGATGGTCTAACCACCAGATGCCACCATGGCGGTTCTAGCGGTGGTTGCATTAACAGTCCGTGTGTGACCACTGTCCAGCGGCACCTCTAGCAGCTTCCCTGACGCGGTTTTCCAGCAGACAGTTTTGTTGATTGCAATTTATGCTAACTGCTGTGGTCCATGCACTGATCACATGATTTAGGACCCCCACACGGTTTAGGATTGACAACTTATGTCTGCGGTTCCCGAACCCTTGCAGTCAACCCTGTTTCTGGTCACATCACCACGTTTCCGCTGCAGTCTATGGACGCGGTTAGGGACTGGGTTTGTATTTTGTAATGTTTTTACAATGTGAATAGGCCGAGAGTTAATATGGAATAGGTTTTATGACTTAGCATTAGGTTTAGAGCTTAGGTAATGTATTTAGGTCTTAGGTCTTTAGGGTTTTAGCACATGGTTTAACATACTTTTGAATACATGTTTTTAATACAATATCATGTATAGATTAGGGACTAGGGTTTAGGCCTTAGATGTAAGATTAGGGTTTTAGCAATTTGATCACCCATTTACAATCATTCGTTGCTAAGTTACATTAGCGACATTTGTCGCCTAATGATGAATTTGTCGACAATGTGACATAACCATATACATATTGTCGACATCGGATACCTTTGTGACGACAACCCTGACGACATATCAAACCTCTGCGATGGACGACACAACCATGTCGACACCAATCCTGCAAAGACGAACAACAAAACACATGTCGTTGACCATTCTTGGTAGAACTGTCGATGAACTCAATTCGACAGGCAGGTACAACCCATATCAATTGAACGCCATGAAAACTATGAACATTTCCTGAACAACCTGGTCCACAACCAACACTGTCGATCTGTCGAAGCTGAACTGAAGCAACGACGATACTGAACACTGATAAAGACACTTGAACACCTATATAATTGAACCAACGGAATCCTCCTGAATCAATAATTGTTTATATTTGAATCCTCCATGTCATTCCTAATCGATGGATTATTAGTCATTTCTTCAAAGGAAACAAACATCCAAAGATTTGCATATATATTTTTAAAAATTTGTGTTGGCTATAACAAATATTGATGCAAGTAACCATAAAACCATGGACACAACCACAACAAGAACCTAGTATTTGCCCATAAAGCGCATAGCTACTTATATACTAACAAAATTTAAATACTAACACATACAACGAGGAATTGAGAAATTATTTGAAAATGTAACTAGTGTCGGTCTTCATTATGTAATAAAATGTAATTTTTATCATTGACATGTCTTTTATATTCATTTTAATTATTTTATATTTTATCAAAGCATGTTCTTCATGCTTATAGAGTCAAAAAGAATTTATTATGAGTCAAGAAAAAATTTAATTGAGTCAAAGTCCTATTTGGACTTTTTTGTAAGAAACGAAAAATAATTTTTATTTTGAGTCAAATAGTCAATACAAAACCAATTTGGACCTCCTTGGACAAGTCAACCTATGTGGCAGAGCTATTCGACCCTCCTGGATAGCTATATATATATAATAATATATATATATATAATATATAAGTCAACTTGGCCTCTTGGAAGACCTATTATTTGTCAACATATCACATAGATTTATGTGCCAAAAACAAGAAAAAGAACCAAAGTCAAAGGAGATAGAAGAAGGTCAAAAGAGAGATAACATTAGAGTTTTCTAGCTTGTTTATGCTCAAGTGCGAAGGTTTTGTGGCATCTCTGTGAAAATTATAGATATGAATTTTGTCTTTCACTACAAGTCCGAAAATTCTATGATTTGACCAAATATCAGAGAGTTTAACCAACATTGACTTTCGTTGACTTTGCCTTGGTTGGAGGTGACTTAGAGGGTTGACTTGGATCTTTGTGGAAGTCTTTGATCTTGGTCTTGGGTCTTGGATATCTCATTTTGATTTGATTCTATAAGAGAAAGATTGTTTGGGTTTTCCCCCTTGTGGAGTTTTGCCCTAGCTTGGAGCCTAATTTGTTGTGTTCTTTGTGATCTTTATGTTTTTGCACAATTGTATAATTACTTGATGAAGAAGATAATATAAGTAATAAGAAGCCAACAAACATTCACAAGTAATTATGAAGTTAGGAAAAACCAATCATTATTTTCTAGCACTTGTTTTCTCAACATGGTATCAATGCTAAGGTGAAAGAAAGGTGATTTGAAAGATCACAAATTGTTGGCATATTTGAAGACTCTATTGCAGCAGTTATCTCTCCATAAAAGGCCCGAGGATCTTAATGTTGAAGATATCCTCATAAAGCAACCATCCCTCTCTCAAGGACATTGTTGAAGGCTCTTGGAAATATCATCAAGTTCCCGCTCACTCATCAATGCTCTTGTCCTCTCATCAACATTCTTAAAGACACTCCTATAACAACTTCTCCTTCTTTGACAAGAAAGTACTATATTACACTCTATGTCTAATCCTCCTAGCCAAATGACATATGTTTGTAAGGAAGGCAACAAACTTGATGGAGCATCTAATTACAAGGTTTGGAAGAAGAGGATTGATCTTGTTCTCAAAGAAAATGAAGTCATGCAATTTGTTGAAGGCAATGTTCCAGTTCCACACAAAAATAATGCTCAAGAAGTAGCCAAGTACAACAAAGGAGAGATTAAAGTTCAAATAATTCGCTTTGATTCTATCAAAAACCATCTTATATTTGTTGTTTCAGATCTATCCACATCCAAAGAAGTCTATGATAAATTGGTCAAACTATATTCTCTCAGTACTACTGGTCAGGGGATCTCTGTAAGGAATCAACTCTATGGAACAATAATATCAAAGGAAGAAGATGTGGCTTCATACTTTGTGAAAATATCATAAATAAAGGACCAACTTTAAGGACTTGGAGAAATCATAGCTAATTATGAATTAATCACTTATGTTCTGAATGCTCTACCTCCACCTTGTAATGGTTTTGCAAGTGGATCATGCAAAAAAAAAGATACTCCATTTTTTGAAGAACTTTGGGCTCTATGTGTTCTAGAAGAAACAAGGTTGAAGGCTAAAGATGACACCAAACCTAATAATGAAAATTCTCAAGCATTTGTTGCTAAGTCGAAAAAGAAGTTTAGAAAGTATGGAAGATTTGGATCTCATCACAAGTACAACAACAACAAGCCTCTTGGTAATTGAGGTATGTATAAAGTTCAATGCTTTGGTTGCAATGAATATGGACATTCTTACTTTACACTATGACTTTGCATACACACCCTCTGTTTCACCACCAAACTTACCTAGTTGTTCATCTTCCCTCTATTCTTTTATTCCTTTCTAGCTTCACAAGCTCTTCTACCCTTTCTCTTCCAACTCTCCTTTCTTTTGTTTGTTCTTTTCTCTTTAAACGAAAGTTGGGAAACTAAATAGTCAACAATTCAACTTCCTCATTTGTTTCCCAATCCCACAATTATTTCCTTGCACTCTATCCATTCCTTACTCTTAAACAACGGTTGGGAAATTGAACAGTCACAACAGTTCAATTCCCTCTCTTATTTCCCAAACCAATCATCATTTCCTCATGTAGATGGCCCACTGATTTGTCACGAAGTCCCATAAGACGTGTGAAATCATAGCAAGACATGATCCATAGCATTGTAGCAGAGTGAGAACACTATAAAAATAACGGCTGAGTTGCAGGACTATTGCAGCAAGGTCGCAACAATGGTGCAGCCACAACACTATTGCAACACTAACAAAGTTGCAAGATTGTAACAACAAAGCAGAGTCACAACACTCTTATTTCATCCCCTAAACTATTAACTGAAATTGATCAATGCAGATTGCTTTATACCAAAGATTCTTCTACATTAAATATGTTATCTTCAGATACTACCAACAGAGAAGTTCATAAAATTTAGATATCATATTCAACCCCTTAGGATTTTCTCCCAACATTAAACATCCATTATACAAATTTAACCAGTCTATTAGTGTTTTTCTCATAGGAGGTGATCAAAGATCCTCCTTACTATTTACAAAATTCAAAGTTGTTGTGAATACACAAAAACAAAAAGTACAAATTGGCTCATTTGTGATAGAAAAAAAACTAACACACGTATATAAACTAATAGTTTGTGAAGACAAACAATGGAAGCATAATCCAAGTTTTTTGTAACATGACTAAAATTCAATAGAATCTCTCTTAGTCATTTATTGATTGATCCAATGCATTAGCGTGTAGTATATTTACTAATTTAATTAGTAATTATTGATCTATTTTACTAGTGTTTACGTGGTTATACAAGTAACATAATTTCAATCATTTGTAACATGATAAAATTAATAATAGTAAAAATACGCATGTGCCCCACACATATTTCTAACTTAGTAGTCATTTTCATTTTTTTTGTTATTAATTATTGTGTAATAGAAATTTAGATGATGTGAATATTTTATTAAATGTTATAAATTTGTATAATGCTACCTTACAATATTGATATCCATCTACTATCAATCAAACAAATCTATAAAACTTGAGTAATTAACATAATTATCATACAGGTAAATCATGTGAAATAAAAAGGGAAAATACATTATAAAGATGCAAACTTGTATTAAACAATACCATACTTAAAATCAACCGTCCTACATATAAAGAAAAAATAAATTGTCTACTATCAATCAAACAAATCTATAAAACTTGAGTAATTAACATAATTATCATACAGGTAAATCATGTGAAATAAAAAGGGAAAATACATTATAAAGTTGCAAACTTGTATTAAACAATACCATACTTAAAATCAAGCGTCCTACATATAAAGAAAAAATAAATTGTCAATTTATCTTGTGTGGTTGGAAGGAAAAGTTGTTCAATTCTCGCAAGAGACATAATGAGCCTTCACAATTTTTGAGGGCCAAGAAACAACTATAATATATATGTATAATAAATTATTTTTCCAAATAGTCAATAATCATGAAAATTAAAATGAAACCCCTAAAAATTAATTTAATGATTCCATTTAACAATTTGCTATTCTTACTGACTTAATATCAGAGTAGGTTTATCATTGGTTAATGGTTGATTGTTGCGGATTGAATGAGTATTTTCTTTCCCACTTTGTGGGATGTGTTGTGTGGGTGATAAATAATGCATTGATAAACACGATAATAAAGAATTTGATACATCGTGTTTGCTTCTTTACCATCTTAAAATTTCCTCTTCTCCCCTCTCCTTTTTTATTTTTATTTTTCATTTTCTTTATTTCTAGTATGTATGCCTGAATGTGTATTTTCACTGAAAATCTGAAACTCTTTCACTAGTATTTTTATTTTTCATTTTCTTTATTTCTAGTATGTATGCTGAATGTTTATTTTCACTGAAAATCTGAAACTCTAAAACTAGTAACTCAGATGCATACAAAGCCAACAAAAGCAACTCCCGCCACTTCAGTGTACAAACCTAACTACACTTCAACAACACAATCAATGTTTCAGTTGAAACACATGTAAAGAAAAATCTTGAAGATCAAGATGTTTATCCTTTTTACCATTACAAGCAGAGGCCCAGGTCCTCTAATCCTGCATATGAATTTAGAAATAACATGGCCATGGAGGCCGCAGAGCGTTCACCAGTATATTAATATCATAAATCATCCACTGAAATTCAGCAAGTTTTCAGAAGCCGAAAAGACTATTTGGGTAGCTTTGAGCAAATTCTACCTTTAACAGACCAAAAAGAATTCAAATTAACCATCAAGGCATTACTTATCCCCTGCTGGGGATTCTGTTGTTATTGGGATGTCATGATGCCAATATTTTTTTTCATTCCATTTATAACAACGTTTTGCTATAATTTTGATATCTGAATTCTTGTATAACAAATAGGAGATCTTTTTCCAATCAGAGAAGAGTCTTTTTGTTTTATTTATTTTTAGGGGTCATTCTCCAGATGGCCTGCATAACTCTTTTGTAATCTGCAACTTTACAGAATAGGATCAACAATGACTGCATTAACATACCCAAGCATCTCAGTCGGAGATGTGAAACCGTCATTCTTCAGGTAGAAAAGTTGCAGGATTCTCATCATGTTCCAATGGAGCTGCTTGCACTCACGAGGAACAATACTTGGTCTCAACACTTCTTTCAATAATAGTTGTCTCCTTTCATCAATAGTTTTTCTCAAATAGGCAATCGCATCCTCCACAGTTCTTCCTGAATTTTCTTCCATGTACAAGGTCACGCTATTCAACTTCCCTTGTTTGGCCTCTCTCTGATATTATATGGAACGTTAAATAATCAGTTCCACAATTCAAAACAAGTGACAGGGATTCTTATACACATATAGGACTTAACAAGCATTTCAGATAGTTTGATATCCAAAAGAGAGTATTCCATACCTTGCAGCCCTGAATGTCGTTCAAAAGACGACCGCAAACATTGAGGAGATGCATGAGATTATAGTACTCAGGATGGCAGATGATTTCCTCTGAAAGCTTTGGCCCTATAAAGTAGACTGATGAAAGAACAATTGGCTCCAAAGCAAATGATGGTTCCGCATTTGCCATATACTCGTGCATTGATGGTATATAATGTGTTCTAGCCCATTGGGCTTCTGCCATCATTGAGTTCACTAATCTGTACCACTGAAAATAATGAAAAGAACAAGACATAGTCATGGATATTGTAATTTAATGAATTTTATGGGCCTTACCAAACGTAGTCTATATGTATGACCAGTTATATATGAAAAAGCTGCACGCTGAAAGTAAAGATTCTCACAATTTCTCTTAGATGGACGCTGATATCTCGGCCTTGGAAAACAAAAGCCTGTTGAACAATGTCATTCACAGTATTGTACAATGCAGAGAACAAGATTTGCACATTTTCTGATAAGCCATCTATTGCTGCCTCATCCCATCTGGAAAATATCAGAAATGTGTCCTTTTTAATTCTATCATATACACTACAGTACCCAAGACCTATATAAGACCAAGACCTGAAATTCCTCAGAGATTAAATTAAACATTGACTGTACTATTGATTTGATTGTGATCCATATACGAGTCATAGTTGAAGGTTGAATGTACTTACACTCTAACAGCTTCAACAAAACCGTGAATCTCCTCACTTGAGCCCCCTACATCAAAAAAATCGTCTATCACTGTAGTGATAACTCCATTCTTGGCCCATACTACACGGGCAGCAGACAGTTCTGGACTAAAAAGTGTTGCCGCAGCAGAAAAGTAACAGTATATCAGCTTTTGTCGAGCAAATTTGAGGTGACTAAATTTATTATCTGTAAACCATCTGTAATGAGATTCATCAATCATCAATATCATCTCTCATCATCAAACGCATATGTAATTTTCTAAGAAAACCAGTAAATATAATGCTGATATGACATTGTAATTTCCAAGTAGTATTTCAATTGGTTTTGGACAAATTAAGTGCCTACCTCTCCAAGTCTCGTAATTCGTTCTGTTGTATTGCTTGACAGATATTGTAGTCCTGTTTTGCCAATACTAAGAAGAAATCATTGCTAATACAGGGTATCCTGCAGTCCAATTATAAATTCAATGACATGGAGATCTTAATTACATCTCATGAAAAAATATGACTAGCTAAAAGTCATACAAATGTTGGTTGTCACAACAATGATCTGAATTAAAGCTTACTTGTAGGAAGTCTTGGCAATCCAAGTATCATCAACACCATATTGATCAATGTATATTCTATTTTCTATTCTTTCCAGACTGGCATACCAGGGAACACTTAATGCATGCTCAACCTGCAAAGAAACATAGCAGACTCCAAATTTTACTGCAAAAATCTTTGAAATGTCGAGATGTTTTGAGATATCTGATTTGGATCTGAATATAAGTTGTTGAGTTACCTCACCATGAAGATCCTTCATAACAATATTGTGGTCATAAATTCTACCATTTTCTTTTCTTTTGTCGAGATATTTCCTGGAGAAAGTTTTTATTTCTTCCAAAATTGTTTCTCCTGGAAACATAACCTGTGATGCTCTGTATAAACTCAGCATTGCTGTGACAGCTTCCCCACTTTGCTCAATAGAATGGAGATCATAACAGCAAAAGACATCTACACAATCGGTTTTATTGAAGCAAATGAAAAACCCAAGACATACCCCCTACGTCAGGATATATCGTTACATGCTACTCTATAATTATATAACCTCCACAGAGGATTCGAAGCCTAGAATTATGGAATCTATTGAATATTCACAAGTGTGCATGCCCAAAGAGAGTAAATATTCAACATCAAATTCTCTGAAAACTAAGGTATAATTTGTAGAATGGACAGACCTGCAGGTACATCATATCCATGCAACCGTAAAAGGATGAAAGCAATGGAAGTGCTAACTATGTCTGGTGTTGGTGTTTTTCCCTCTCTACTTGTTTCTTTCTGCATCCAGCATCTGAACAGACAATACTAATTTCAGCAAATTTTGGAAACTAAGCATAAAAATCATAATATCTGGTAAAAAGCAAGGAAGTCAATCACCTGTAGACATCATCTAAAGTGTGCACTATCTCATTTTTAAAATGTCTTGCTAATCCTAGTCGCTGTAGTCGATCTATCATTGAGATCCTAGCATACAAACTTATGGGGTAAACACTTGGCACTGCAATGACACATCTGTGTTCTTAGACTTTGGAAATGATAAGGCTAATCAAAATGAAAATATGCACACTATGTACTTGGAAGAACTCACCTCCATTCCCCAATTTTTGCAGCATTGAACTCAAATACTCAAGACAATTGCTCTTCCTCGTATGCATTAGAGCACAAGCGGTCGCAGAAGGAGAATTGAAGAGCGAACCATCCATGTTCTGATGCTCAAGAACTTTATTCCAGTCAACTATCTTATGAATCCCCTCGATTAGATAGATTAAAGATGAGTCATACTCATGGATATGGTCTATTCCTTTGCTGCAGAAACCAAAATACAGGCAGACAAAACTTACAGCAAATATTTAATAAACAGAATAGACTTTAAGAATGGGAGATCATGAAGATATAGATTAGTCACAAAAAATACCCCTTTATGATTTCTTCTCGATGAGAGAGCATGAGTTTGATGGGTGTCAAATCGTAAGGAAGTTCCAAGCACAAGCCTCTTGCCTCTTCCAACATCGCAGGGAAGATCATTTGAAATCCAATGGGTGTATATTCATCCTCAAGAACTATCCCTTCAATGTTTTCTCTTAAAAATCTTAAACCTGTGGAAGAATAAAAAAATAGCTTAAAAAACAAAGCCAATTAAGTTTTAAATTTTAAAAACCAGAGGTTCAATCTGGTTTTACAAGTGAATTAATATACAAAAGTTGACATATTAGGTAACAGAACTCAGACACGAGCAATGATAATGCTTACAAAAGATGGATGCAGAAAACTTGTAGGCAATCCCCTTTATATACCATATGAACATTTTCGGATTTTCCCATATGCCCATTGCTTGTATCAATATGTTTTATTATTTCTCATGACACTGTAAACTGACATATAACTTGCTGTTGTACCCAGAGGTTCTTGTGCAAAAATTGCCAAAATATCCTGTGAACAATAATTTTGATTTGAAGCCAATTATTAAAATCTATGTTTCAAGCCTAGTTATGTTGAAGAATCTAACTACCAAGTCTCAATTGTTGTTCAGTAATCTTTTGAAATTTGCAAGCATTTTTTCCACCATTAGCTACATTGTTGTTGGCAGCATGCAAAAACTTACTTGGCACATAATGCTATATACCTGCCAGAAAGCAATAGCAACATATAGCCTTAAGAAACAACATAAAATGATACTGATCGCATAATCCCATCTTTCTGTAAGAAAACAATAGCACTGTATAGTCATAATAGATAGCTAAGTTAGGCCAGGGACGAAAAAGAGTTACCTGTTTCAACATTTTGATTGCCAGCATTCCATTTTCTAAGAGCAATAACACATGCTAGAGTGTGACAGAGACGATCCTTGATAATCAAGTGGGGAACTCCCCAAGATCCATCCGATAGCTGATTGTCTATTATCCAGGAAAGGCATTGTGGGAACTGTGGCTGTTGAGAGTTGTCCAGAGATGGGACCATGGCCACCCATGCTGTATCATAAGCAGATGCAGATGTCTGTATGTTCTTTATTTCTGAGAACATTCTCTTTATCCTTAGAATAAGTTCGTCTGCCATGCTTTCTTTCTCTCAGAATCTAGAAGCCAATCAAATACAGTTTATACATAGTTATAGGAATAAGAATACATAGGCGATAATTACCAACTTGGTTGCAAAACTCATTAGACTTGATACTATTCTATTAAGCAAGTTAAGATGTTCACTAGAAATAAAAGCAGTTTTTTTATACGGGTAGAATTTATATTAAATATACACTGGAAACATGTTTATGAGATAAACAACCCATGTTGCCCTTTTCTATGTTTATTGTCCTTGTTCAATGTTTAATCAATAATATGAGCAACATAGGTTAAAAAGTCACCGGGATGCAGAGATAATGTAAGACAGAACCCTGCCAATTGTAGATTGACCATCAAGATCTCCCCCATATGACACCACATGACTGCAACCTGAAGGAGAATTGGGGCCCTTTTTGCATTTTCATATAATAAGATAATCCAAGGTTTTTATTTATTTTTAAAAACATTGAAGTGCTCCAATACTTGGAATGGAACTATTCCAAGTTCCAACATCCAATAACAAGGAAACAAAAGATAAGATAAGATAATAATGACCCAAAATAGCTTAGAGTGACTACCAAGTATGTCCGTGTCATTACAAAGCAGAAGTGCAAAGGCAGATCCCATAAAAGCAGATCTAACCTATAAGATCCAAGATACTACGGTCTAAAGTCAAAGAGCAGAATACAAAGCAGTAACGCAGCCATTAAAATGCTAGCACTGTTGAGAACCAAGATCCTGGGAAGAGGGATGTCTCGCATGGGACTACTCAAAAGGGAGCTTCAATGCCTTTCGATGTCATCCCCTGAGGATGAAGAGGAGTAGGAACAGCCTCCCTCCCCCGATCCACAAATCTAAGTATCTAAATCTCTCCTACATAAAGTTGTTAGACTCATACTTGGCAAAGACTTGGCTGGCCAGGAACTCCACAAGACAACTCAAAAAACCTTGATTCAAGACTCAACAAATAGAGAAGAAAAACCCAAAATAGTCAATTTTGTGCAGGAAAAATATATTAATGACTTTTCCAATCTATATAAGCTATCAAAACAATAGTCTATGCACAAATTCTGTTAGCATCCTACCCTAACCCGCTTACTTAGATACATTATTAATGTATGTGGCCCATTAAATAGTTAGTCACTCATTGTAAAAAGGGTCCTATGCACAAGACTCAACAACTTAACAAACCTTGATTGAAGACTCAACAAAATTCAGCAAAGTAGAAAAGGAAAACTCAAAATATAGTCAACTTTGTGCAGGAAAAATATATTAATGACAATTCCAATCTTTATAAGCTCTCAAAATAATGGTCTATGCACAAATTCTGTTCCTACCCGACCTCTTTAGATACAGTATTAATGTATGTGGCACATTAGATAGTTAGTTAATAGTCACTCATCGTAAAAAGGGTCCTCTTTGTTAATGTTGGGAACGGGTCCCTTGGGGTCAATTTTGGGGTTAAAAGCCCAAGTTTTGGGGCAGAAAGTCCGAATTTTGTGTAAGGGAATGTAAAGTCTCCACATTTTGTGGTCGCAGAGTGCAAAGATATCAAGTGTCAAAAAAGGTTTCCGCCCTTAGTTTAGATAGGTTGTGTCGGTTTGATGAGATCTGCCCTTGGTCCGCGGACCATGGGATTGTATAAAAAGAAGTGTTAGAAGAGTTTTTAGTAGGCAAGTCATAGTTGGAGTCATTGATGAGTCCGTGAAAAGCTAAAAGTGAGAATCTTAGCGTAGGAAAGGGCCTCTGCAACTGAGTGCACAGAGGCCTAGGGTAGAAGTCCGCAGCTAAGTGCACGGACCCCTGCAGCTGTGTGTGCAAGGCAATTAGAGTCTATACTGGAAATTTGAGTCATCAATAAAGAGAAATATTCTGAAATTACTGTGTATCTTACTTCTGTCAATTGCATGTGAATATGTTATGTTAAGCACTGGGTTTATGTTTTATTGCTAATTGATGCGCGAATATATATGTTTTCCTCTGTTATATGAACGCAAGTAGAGATATATGTTTACGCGAAGACAAACTTAATTGCATGGTAGAGTTGGCAAACACTTGAGATAATTCGGGAAACTATACAGTAAGTAGTTATAGAGGCGCGTAGGTGCCTAAATCGCTTGTTAAGGTCACGCGAAGGACGATTGCAGACCTTCGCGGAGGTTCTAAAAGACTAATAAAGAAGTACATAGATAAGCCCTAAAGGATTATCGATCTGCACAAAGGCAGAGTTAAAGTGTAAAACCGACATCACAACCATCTCAGGGTACGGAAACTTGGTTCTTGTATCCCCCCATACTGCTTCGAGTGAGACTTTAGTCAAATGTGGACCTGGATGGGGAAAAGTGATAAATGGGTTAAAATGAGTAGGAGGAGTGATGTATATGTGTCAGGAAGCGGGACCACACAACCATAATTAGGATTTTCCATGTAGTTCCAGTGCTAAAGCTAATAGCCAGTAAAGGAGATCCCACTGGACTAAAATACAAGGCTAACCACCAAATCAGGCAGAGGAGACAAGAGTACAGACCTAGCCTACTCTTTCCACTGAATCCCCCCACCAATCCATGTCTAAAAGTGTCCATGATAAGTAAATAAAATTACTCAACTACACCAATGAAAAGAGATACCTTCGGGGTTTGAAAGCACAGCTTCAACATACGATCATAACAGATGGGCAAGGGACCACATGGTTGGCTCAGGTGGCGGAGATAATGGCACATCGAGCTATCTGGTGGCTGCAAAGGGTTGTTGGCTGTTGGCTAAGGACCATCTAGGAGAAAATTTTCTTCTATGGATACTACCTACAAGTGGTGGGTAACATCTGGCTCAAACAAGAACATGACCTCTCAGAAGAGTGCACGAACGTACTCAAAAGGGGGGTCATGAGAACACCAACAATCTCTTGAGACTGTAGACCTGTTACCTTCACATATCAAAGATGAAGCACACTGGGCAACACTTTTTTGTGGTGTATTGTGATCACCCATGCTTAGCATTAGGCCATAAAATCAACAAGAAAATAAATTTTTATTCTAAATGCAATTTTAATCTAAATGTAGTTAGTCTATCATGATAATATCATATGATGTCGGTTCTAATGAAAAAATCAGCATGCAATGCATCCTACCCTAACATGCATATGATACAATGTCAAGTGTCAAGGAAAGGGGTGACATGACTCAATTTGACCGATTGTGGCCAAAGTTCATCATTAAGTTTGGCAATGTAATAATACTCTTGTCCAACCTTTCCATGAATCTTGACAAGCACAAGGTTCTTGTCTACCAAGACCACATCCCCAACCTTGTATTCTTTCTTAAGCTTCCATTTCTTGTGTTGTTTATGACTAGGCCTTTTAAGGATATAGATTTCTTTTGAAGGAAGAATGGGAGAAGTTTCTCAATCTCGGGCATCTTATAATAAGGGATTAGTCCAGTCTTAACCACATGGGTGTTGATTTGGGGTAGCATCGGATGTGCTCTAGTCTTAAAAATTGGTGGAGAGGCTAAAGCACATGAGATCTCCAAGACCCAGAAATGGTTTGGGCAGAATCTAACTAATGTGGGAGAAATTAAAATAATTAATATTTTTAATGGAATTCCTAAGTCTAAACTTAGGAAATATAAAATATTAATGTGAATTAATATAAAATTGGGTTAGAATGGTCCAAAAGTCATTGATCAAGCCAAATCTAATCTCAGCCGTTGATTAGAGATTTAATCTTGGTCGTTAATGGACCAACAAGAAAAGTATAAGAGGAGGCTTGAGGGTCAGTTGGAGAACGCCAAGAGAGAGATCAAGAACTCAATTTTCTAGGACAAGGTTTGCTGAGGAAATTGAGTGAAGTGGTCTGAGTTGCAGCTAAGGGGCAGTGAATACATAGCAGAGAGGCAGAGTTAGTACCGGGAGGATCAGCGCAGAAGTCGGGAGAAGTTGACGCAAAGCCAACCAGAGGCCACGCAGAGGCAGCCAGAGGCCACGCAGAAGCAGCCAGGGGCTGCGCAAAGCCAGAGAGGGCCAGCGTGTGAGACGCAGAGACTCCAAAGGTTGACGCAGAGCCCCAAGAGGCTGATGCTAGGCTAGATAGGCTGACGCTGGGCCAGAGAGGCTAATGCAGGCCCTAAAGGCAGCACTGGGAGATTTTCGTGGGACAAATTGGAGCTGGAGAGCTAGATAGGGTGATCTAGTCCATATCAGGGTGACGCAGAGCAGCAGAAGTTGTGTTGTTGCTGTGGGATCGTTCATTCGATGATTTAGCTAGAATATCTGTCTCCGACTGAGAGGTACTACTACCAAGGGCATTCTCTGTTGGGTTAGCCATTTCTGGCACAGGTTGTATTCTGAAAACTGCATAATAATAAAACCCTCTGAATAGCTGCACTGGTTTTCTCGCAATGGATTTTTCCGGGGACATTAGTCCAAAAACAATGGTGTCACTTGTGTGCTTGTTTCTTTCAGATGATGATCTGTATGTGTTGATATTGTACTTGTATTTATTTTCAGTATTTACATGGTAAATAACTTGTTAAGTAACTGAACAAGTAGGAAGAAATAAATCAGATAGTACAGGAAGAATTTCTAACGGATAGACTTAGAAATTCCAACATGGTATCAGAGCGTGGCTGCAGATAACAAGATAACTGAAGGCATCAGTCGAGCAGAGTAATAGCAGCAAAAACAGTTGTCCCGAGTGACAGAAGTTGTTCCTAGCAAAAAGCAGCAAGGAAGGGGTGACGCAGAGAGCCTACTTCATCAGTTCGAGCCAGGAGGAGGATCAGCGTTGAGGCAGAGAGGAGCAGACCTGACCTATGCAGTGCCCAGTCATCTTTCTGAGTCAGGAAGGATCGACGTTGTAGCCAGGAGGTGCAAATTGTGTCGGTGCTAGGATTACGCAGAGCCTAGAGGCTCTAACGTTCAGACTGTTGGGGCATAGGAGGATGTGGGTAAGTTGCGGAGAGAAGCTGGTGGGGTCTTGTGGTCAAAACAGTACCTAACAGGGCAAGACCAAGGAGGAGGGAGTTGCTGCCGAGGATTTCTAGCCAAGAAATCCAGATCAGTGGTGCAGCTGCACAAATGATCGAAGTGGGGCATCTCGACATTGGAAGAGGGATTTCCAGAAGGGAAATTGAGGCTCAGAGGGAGTCAAACCGAGAACTTCTAGATGGGAAGTTGAGAGACTCGGAAGAGTCAAAAGAGGAGCAGTGAATGGGCTAAGAGATTAGGATAGACTGGACGGAGCTTCGAACTTCGTAGTCTGAAAGGTCAGGATCTTGTCTATTCTAGACATGTATCACATCAAACACTTCGCCTTGAAAACGATAGTGATCCCAGTTGAACCAGCTGAAAATGAGACGTACGAGGAGGCAATGGCCAGGGCTAAGTGCATAATTCTTGACGGGGTCAAGGATCATGTGGTACCACATATTGCTGAGAAGGGTACGACAATTGAGATGTGGGATGCCCGGAAGAATTTGTATCAGCATACTTCCGTGCAGAGGAAGATGCTTCTAGAAAATCAGTTGCGATCATACCAGATGCGGAGGGGACAGTAGATAGATATCTTCCTCAGGCGATTGATAGAGATCCGAGACCAGCTGACTTCCATAGGGGCCACGCCAGATGAGGAGATGTTGGTGAGGACCCCATTGAACGCAGTCTCAAAGGATTGGGAGGTATTTGTCCAAAGCTTACTGGGCAGGGCAAGCCTTTCGGATTGGGAGGAACTATGGGTGGCTCTTTGTCAAGAAGAGATCAGACGGCTGACCAAGGCGGGAAGTAGCGGCAAGGGGGTCAGAATCAAAAAGGAGGAAGAGGAGAATGCTGCCCTAGCATCTGCGGGAAAGCAGGAGAAACGAAAGAATAAGGACCTCTCCAAGGTCAAATGCTTCCACTATTAGGAACTGGGTCACTTATGTGAACCAGTGTCCGAGGAAGAAGAGCAAGGGAGAGGTTTCTGAGACCAAGGCAGCGCCAGCGAGGGCAAAGAAAGAAGTGGAGACAGATGACGATTGTGCCATGAGTGCTCATGTGCCACTTGAGAAGAAGTGGGGAGACATCGAGCTGTAGTCAAACGAACTATAGGCGATGAGGGGCAGGATCCTCGAGGGACACAACCTCTTGGATTATACCTTGCTATAGGAGCCCCGAAGAGGAGTAGCAGGACTGGCAGATGTCGGTAGAGACGGATGCGGATGGAGCGACAGAGGGTGCTACAATGCAGGAGTCCAGGGATAGCATGAGGCATCAATGCGAGATGCATGGAGTTGTTGCAGCAGCGCAGAGGCTAGTAGAGGGAGCACTTGTCAGCTACAGAGGGAGCTTCAACATCATAAGTGTTTCTAGCCTGACAGAGTTGTCAGAATTGGGAGGATCAGTTACTTACTTCTCAGTAACTGAGTTGCAGTGCGGCAGCTAGCAGTGGTAGTGCTACGGGTAGCACGATGCAGCATGATGAGAGGGGATGCAGTGCAGATGTAGTAGTGGGAGTGGCAGGGCCATGTGCAGTAGCACGGATGCAGAGGGAGTTGTTGTACGGATGCAGCAGTGGCAGTGGCAGGGCCATGGGTAGCAGTACATGATGCAGCAGTGCAGAGGATGTTGGGCAGGGAGGCCTAGCATTAGCACAAGGACCGATACTGGATGATCAGGGTGATACTCAGTGAGGAATATTACTAGAGCACAATCCTCACTAAGAGGGAGTGTTGATTTGGGGTAGCGTCAGATGTGCTCTAGCCTTGAAAATTGGTGGAGAGGCTAAAGCACATGAGATCTCCAAGACCCATAAATGGTTTGGGCAGAATCTAACCAGTTTGGGAGATATTAAAATAATTAATATTTTTAATGGAGTTCCTAAGTCTAAACTTAGGAAAAATAAAATATTAATGTGAATTAATATAAAACTGGGTTAGAATGGTCCAAAAGTCATGGATCAAGCCAAATCTAATCTTAGTTGTTGATTAGAGATTTAATCTCAGTCGTTTGTGGACCAACGAGAAAAGTATAAGAGGAGGCTTGAGGGTCAGTTGGAGAACAACAAGAGAGAGATCAAGAACTCGATTTTCTGGGGCAGGGTTTGCTGAGGAAATTGAGTGAAGTGATTTGAGTTGCAGCTGAGGGGCAGTGAATAAATAGCAGTGGGGTAGAGTTAGTAACGGGAGGATCAACGCAGAAGTCGGAGAGGTTAATGCAGAGCTAGCTAGAGGCCACGCAGAGGCAGCCAAGAGCTGCGCAGAGCCAAAGAGGGTCAATGTGTGAGACGCAAAGGCTCCAGAGGCTGGCGCATAGCCCTGAGAGGCTGACGCTGGCCCTAAAGGCGCGCTGGGAGATTTTCGTGGGACAAATTGGAGCTGGAGAGCTGGATAGGGTGATGCAGTCCCTATCAGGGTGACGCAGAGCAGCAGAAGCTGTATTGTTGTTGTGGGATCGTTCATCCAGTGATTTAGCCGGAATATCTATCTCTGACTAAGAGGTACCACTGCCGAGGGCATTCTCTGTTGGGTGAGCCATTTCCGGCACCCAGGTTGTATTCTGAAAACTGCATAATAATAAAACCCTCTGAATAGTTGCACCGGTTTTCCCGCATTGGGTTTTTCCCGGGACGTTAGTCCAAAAACAACGGTGTCACTTGTGTGCTTGTTTCTTTCAGTTGATGATCTGTATGTGTTGATACTGTACTTGTATTTATTTTCAGTATTTACATGGTAAATAACTTGTTAAGTAACTGAACAAGTAGGAAGAAATAAATTAGATAGTATAGGAAGAATTTCTAACGGATAGACACAACGAAATGGTGACATAAGATAAGTCCATTTGAAGTTGACCACCCACAATAGCACCCCATTTCCTTGATAACAACATCCCCCATACATCAGGAATATCTATGACCAAAACATCCATGAGTAATGATATATTAGGATTCATAGCCAAAGAAACTTTGAGATCTTTTATGAGGCCCTCTACTTCAATGGGTTGAGAATTGAACCCACTAACCGCCTCGTACCGACAAGTAATGCTAAGAATCAATTGCTTCATGACCTTTAGCAGCATAATATTTGCGGAAGCCCCCAAATCTAACATGCAGTTATGCGATAGGAGGTCATTACCAGCTAAGGTGAGGAGGAATGGCTCATGCCCTGGGTTTAAACCGGGAAGTTGTATATTTTGCAATGCTACGAGTATGCCTTCTTCTTCAAACCCAAGGGTTTTCTTGGCTTGCCAATGCTGTCGTGGAAGTTTCACAATCTCTTTTAATGGAACCTGGATGGTCATCTTTCCTATAGAAGCCTCTATATCAACATCAAGCTCGACCTCTTTACCCTTATCCCTTTTTGTGGGTTGTCCCTTTTGAGGGTTCCTTTTCGAATTGACTTTCTTTGGAGGATCCTTCTTAGGGGGCTCTTTAAGGAGAGGTTCTTTGTGAGGGGTCTGCTTAGGAAAAGATTCATTCTTGTTGGTTTCTATGGAGGTTGTGGGGTTCTCATCGTTATTCTTTCATGAATATTGGATCCCTGTAAATCTTCCACTATCATCGGCATTGAAAATTGGCTCATTTTTCTCTTCCTTAATAGTCACTTCACTAATGGGAGGATGAGTGTACGAGCCACCTAGCAAAATGTTAAAGGCTTTCGATTCTACGATATTAGCTTGCTCATTGATTTCTTCATCTTCATCACTTTGTTCATCCTTAGAGGATGATTCTTGTTCCACATTGTTTGTTGGAGCCAAAGTGTTGGGAACTTGAGATGAGCTTGGCTTGCCTTCATCATTTTGCTTCCAAGGGAAAGGCTTACCTTTAGGAATATAATTTGATTTTTGGACCCTTTCCAAGGTCGTGAGCTTGTTCATGTCGAGTCTATCTTGTGAGTTCATCTCCTCAGTTAGCTTATCGACTTTCTTAAGGAGCACTAAAAGGGTCTCTTCGGTTTGGTCCTTGGATTTTCCTTTTTTGACTTCAACCTTAGCTTTAGGGTGATTATCCACATCCATTTTGGAAATTCGTAGGTTTTGTTCAACTTCCATGACTAACTCTTTAGCCTCAGCCAAGATCTTAGGTTTCTTATCCCTTAATGCATATGTCAGATCACCACCCACGACTTTCATGAATTTGTCAAGTATATTGGAATCAAGGGGTCTCAAATGGTCAAGGATATCCCTTAACTAGCTTATCAAATTTTTGAATAAAATCCTTGATGTCTTCCCTTCCCCTACTTATTTGGTAAAAATTCTCAATGTTGAAATTCCCTTGAGCATCACACAACCATCTCCTTATGAAAATATCTTCAAATTGGTCAGAGTTTTCTATGCATCCTGGGGGCAGACTAAGGTACCATTCCCTTGCTTGTCATTCAAAATATAAGGCAAATAGCATCATGATCATGTCTTGGTCAAATACTAACCTAGGAGAAATGGCCCAATAGAATTCTTCAACATGGTCACAGGCACTAATGGTAGCATCATCCTTAAACTTGGGTAACCAATTATTGTATTTCTCCGGTAGAAGCTCAGGATTGTCACACAAATTCAAGGGTGCAAATACACTAACTAAATGCCTTTTACTTCGTGACATTTTGGGTTGGTCTTGGTTTAGGTCAGTGCTAGAGTTTGTTGCCATCTTGGGGGTGGGATCACTGACCTTTTTAGCCTCAAGGAGAAGGCTAGTTCTAATAGGTGATGGAGTTCGTTTTCCCCTTCTTGCAGGAGCCCTAGTTAAAGGAGGAATGTTGTCACCTTCAAGCAAACTAAGGGACTGCACAATGAATGGAGTCGTCAGAGGAATAGTTGAAATGTCGTTTATGAATCAATCCCTCAATGATTCACTAGGGAGGTAGACGTGCTTCCTCCCTGGCAACGACACCAAAAATGTTACCGCTCAAACTAGTAGGGGTCCAAGGATGGGATCCTATAGAGCAACTACTAGGTCAAGGGGCAACAATGGGGCGATAACGCACAATCACCTCAGCTAAGGCTCTCTGCTCTTTACGAACTTTCACCGATGGGAGGAGTTCCGGTATGAGAGGAATCACAAGAATATATGGATCAATGATAAGATATGGGGTGATTCTCAAAACCTATTCACAAGAGATGCTCAAATAATTGGCTTGCTTGCTTTGAAGGGTTAGTTCTCTAAGAAGGGCTATGAGGATACCTAGACCTAGGGTTGGAGAATATCCTTTAATAAGAGGTACCCTAGACCTAAGAATCCTAAAGGATAAATGGCTTCTATGTGACCCATGAGGAATGTGAGTTACAAAGTTGTGGGACCACAAAGAACCCAGGTGGGCCCAAACTAGGTCAAGGATATCGAGTTGATCAACACTATAGAGGGGCTTGACCAGTTTAGGGAGGGGAATAGGATCAAAGGACAAATTTTCCTTTGAAATACAAATGCAATGACCCAAGTGAGGACACTAACCCAAATCAACCTAAGGAAAGAGATGGTCTTATGCCTAGGGCTTGCTATATCTCGGGATTCCACTGTCGGATTCGCCTCAAACTTGGAGGACCTCTTGAGAAAACCCCAACGCAGTAGTGGAACACATTTCAAGGGTTGTGGAACACATTTCAAGGGTTTTGGATGGTTACAAAAAAATTCACTTGATGCCCTAGGTGACCTACTAGGGTTAGGCGTAGAAAGAGGGGAAAAGGCGAGAAAAATATTCATTTGATTGACCATCAAGAGGCTAGATCAATGCCTTACCCTGAGAGAGATGGAGTCAAGGTAATTTTGAAATTTGGAGACTTTTACCCAAGCAAGGAGTCTTTAGGCAACTTCGTATGGCAAATTAGGGCATGAACTCGGCTACCAAAGGATTTTATACTTCAATGTGCAAGAATTGATGACTTATCAAGGTGTATTCAATGAAATTAAACATCTAGGAACATTCATTCATTATACATGACACATGTAACATAAGCAACACTTCAAAAGTCCAAAATTTCCACAATTTTGCATAGATTAGGGCAAATTTCAGACCTAGAGAACAAAAATCCCATACATTATTCATGTGAAAAGATAAATGTAAAGAATAGACATGCAAAAGAGCACTTACATGTACAATGAGTATATCCAATCATCAATTCAAGACAAATTCTAAGCTCCAAGACCAAGAGAACAATAAACCAAACATCAAAATTCATCCATGAAACCAAACACATCCTCCAAAAGGGAATGAGAAATTCTCACAAGCGCTGCTAATCCAATCCAAGTGATGATGAGAGGAATGGATAAGCCTCTCATCTATTTATATCCTTCCTAAAGAGTTCAATTTGCCTAATTAAGCCCAATTAAGCCCCAAATAACAAAATAATGTGCAATACTAACATCCCTTGGTGACAAGCCCACCAAGATAGCTCCATAGTACAAAACTAAGCCTCTCAAGAGGGCAAAATAGTAAACATGATGACATTTTGGGTCATTGAGAAGGCCTAGTGGAGTCCAAAATGTGCCAAGTTGAGAGAATGGGCTCCAAACATAGTGATCAAGGGGTTGGCCCCTTGATATCAATGCAAGTCACATGTGGTGTCCCCAAGTGGGTGTGGAGGTACAATGACATCCTCATGGGTCTCCAAGTAGATCAGCAGTGCATGTAAACCATTTGTAAAGGCTAGAATGATGACATAAGCCCTCCTGTTGTCTCCCATGGAGAGACACATCCTTATCTGGGCCCTGGAACGTCTACCAAGTGTATGGTACAATTGTGAAGCTAGCTGGGTGTGGTGATTTAGTTGCATCATCCTCATCCAAAAGGTGGAACAAGAGTAGTCAATAAATGGTGTTGTGGATCCATGAAGTGCTCTGTGATATGGTGGAGGCCCATGGCTCTCAACGCCCACCCTACAAGTGCCAATGCAATCCTCTGGAGGGCTTGGACCCCATATAGGAAGACCAAAACCACAAATGGAGACCCACCTACAATCCTACATAAGATCCGTTGCGTTCCCTTTCCCTCCAACATAACAAATCATTAGATTAATCAAGTAAAAGA
>APFE031004075.1:2439-18313 GCA_000404065.3 Pinus taeda | reverse complement strand
TATATATATATCGTGTGGCGGACTAAGGCGCTCAAAAATAAGTGTATATGTCTAAAGTAAAGCTAGCGTCCTCAGTACATCTAAGACGTATGTCTCTCAAAAACATCAATGAGAAATGAATCCTAGGCATCTACTATGGTAGGTTATGCTCTCTGTAGCATGCCACTGCCCGTGCTACCTGCCTCAAAAGGCGGTGCATCCTGGGTTCCACCCCCACTGTGTGAATCTGAGAAGCTATGGGGACCTCCTCGATCCCCTGGTAATCTGGCACTCCCGCCAGTAAGCCATCGAGGTTGTGCACCACAGTCTCCACTGTATCGCCTCCTGGAGGAGCCAGGGCCAGAACCCCAGCACCTTGTCCCCCTCTCCGTGCCTCCGGAGCTAGACCAAGGGGTCTCGTGGGTCCCACATCTGCATATCATAGCATTTATTAGGACACGTACATGAAAAATTTAAAAAAACATTACAAAAGATAAAAAACTAAAAAGAGATCAAGTGTTTTACCTCCATCGTCCCAATGCTCTCCCGCAGGCAGTGGCATGTCGGGATCACCACGGAAATCCATACCGGAATATGGCCACTCCTCAACGAAAATGACCTGACGATCCAGCCACTCTCGAAAATAAACACCCCATGCCATTGGGCGGCCGCCACCTCCACGTGGCATGACCCAGGCCCATCGACTGGCCCTCGTCTCCCGTTGACCTCCGGGCGGATCCACAACCATATCCTGCAGCTATAAGGCCGGCGCCCACTCCAGCATGAGCGAAAGTAAGAGCAACCCATAACCGAACTGTTTCAACTCTCCGCGTCGACAGTTGCTCAGTTGCCTCTTCATGCTGACCGTTACCGTTGCTGCCCAGTTGAATACAGTGGGCTGTATACACTCAAGAGCTAATAGTAGATGGGTCTTTGAGGCCTCGTGATTGGCCAAACTCCCCGCTGCCCGGGTCACCATGAAGAGTATGGTGCAAAGGACCATGTCATCCACCATTGGAATGCTCACCTTTCCACTCCGTGATTTATTCGCCCGTGGACACACTCAAGCCATGAGCTGGTCAAGAGTCTCACCGCTGGGCCGTTGCCCCTCCAGAATGGGCATCGCACCCCGGCATGACAACCTAGTCAAAAAGTAAATATCCATGTAATCAAACTCAATATCACGGCCTCGAATTGTGAATTTTCCGTCAACTGGGTTCCAAGCTCTGATCAAGAACTCAAGAAGATCATGTTGTGCTCTCAGGCGTGGAGTGAGGAAAAACTTGAGGAAACCGCATGCCCACATTGCATTTCGGCATTCCGCATTGGCATAAGCAACTATATCTTCATTATCATGAGCCCTCTCTTGCCACACAAATGCCATTGCGTCCTGCATGACCACCCAAAAATATTAGGATGTTGACCGTTGAAGTTTGTACGTTCGAAAACTTAAAAATGAAATTTCACAGCGTCAGCGCGGCTGTTTTTAAAACAGTCGCGCTGATCATGGCGCCTCTTTGTTTTTTCCTTGGGTCAGTGCGGAAGCACACGTGTTTTCCGCGCTGACCCAGGAGGTGGTGTGTGTAAATATTAATCGATCAGCGCAGACCCGGCGAGCAAATCCGCGCTGACCGAGAGTGCACCAACGCTCAAAAATTCGGCCAAATGGCCAAATCCCACCATGGAAATGCTCAAAAAAGGACTCAAAATGAAGCGCAGGGTGAGAGGAACTTACCTGGAACAAGCTGCCGGATGAATGGTGTTCGCACCAGGTGAAATTCGCTCCGTCAACTTCACATCTCCACAACGTTCTCCAAGGCTCAAAATGGTAACAATGGTAAAAAATGTCTTTTACCCCCTATTTATGGTAAAAAATTCTTAATTGACTATGGTTTTTATAAATGTGGGTTTTTGTCATGCTTTTACCATGGATTTAGTGCTAATGTCACTATATTATGCCTTTATGCATGTTTTACTATGTTTTTTAACATGTCGAACGGGTTTACGCGGGTGGTTTTCTTGTGCAGGATCTCGAAACCGGCGGGGTCACAATGGTTCTATATACACTTGGTCCCAAAAAACGTCGTCTTTAAGCTCTTTTCCGACATAAAGCAAGAAAAGATGGCCGAGCTCCCTTTAAGCTCGTCAAAAGGAATGAAATGCGGTCACTTTTAAAGCTCTTTTTCGACCATTTAAATCAACAAAGATCGTCGGGTGTTTTTCGTTTCACACTCGTTATTGGCTCTAAAACGATGTGCTTCTAACCACTTTTTTACTTTTTCGGGTCGAAGTCACTATTTACGAAAAGTATTCCTCGATCATTCTGGTCGAGCAGTTCTTTCGAGTATTGTTTTATACTTTTTCAGGCTCGAGAGACACAACTTTACGAAAAAGGACACCCCTGGAGTTTTCTTTTTGTTGTCTTTTCAAACTCTCTAAACATGAAAAGACGTTGATTTCTTCCTTTGTTAGGCTCGTTAAAACTTAAATGACATTGGATTCCCTCGAAATGATGCCCTTCAAGCATATGCTATCCCCATCAAGCTTATCATCCAAAAATAACTGGGGTACTTGCCAGAAATGGTGGGGGAATAAAGGAATCATAATCGTCGTCGTCGGCAGTATGTCGCTCTTGAACATGGCACTTTCTGCATTTGTGTCTAGGTGGGGACATCTCATCTCGTTTCACATTTGCCTCCATGGGTTTGGGTTATCCTATTTGACCATTCATCTACTCATCGTCTCGTCATCATGACCCCTGATCATTTGACCTCAAATACTGCCAAATCTGTCGTTGTGCCGTCGATATGTTCAAGAGAAGTTGGCCTCTGCAAGAATACTCAACCTCCCTTCGATATCTCACACAAAGCATATTGTCTCTTTCTGTCTCGTGTCGATGATGTGGGAAACATCATGGCCCACCTTCGACGAAGATCACTTCCTGTCGACTTTAGCTCATTATCCAGGAAAGTGACCTAGAGACTCCTTTCAGGTGCCTTAGAGCCTGCATGCCTCAATGGCAGGTTCTTCATGTTCGACGCGAGGTTTTCATCATTGGCCTCCGATCGAATGATTCTGCGGGTTTTCGACACCAGCTCATTGATTCGCACGCCGCGGATTGTACCTATGAGTACCTTGAGGACCATTGTCATTATTGGTGGTACCTCTCGCGTCTGTTAACAGCTTTCATTATTGGTTGGTAATCAGACGATGTTCACGCATGTTCGATTTCAGCTCATGTATTCACATGCTTGGACTTGTACTTCGTTCGGGTTGGGATGGAGCACAAGACCCTGGTTCTAGTCTGTTGTGAACGAAGCTGCGATTTTGTGGATTGCTATTACATGACTCGTTGATGGATGGCTGCGCCCATACTTGAGTCTTTTAGGATGGCTACGACCATACCTTTTTATCATCATAGTCTCTTCAGCTGGGTGGTTGCGTCCATACCACAGACCTTCTTCGTATGTCTTTTGGATGGTTGCGCCCATGCCTAGACTACATATAATCGAGATATCAGTTGTACATACGTGCAGGTTCTTCCTGGTGGTGTTCCATCTCAGCAGTTTTGTAAAGCATTTCACCCCTCCCACTCTCTCGGGCTTCATGCTTTAGGGGGCATCTGTTACACAGTAATTTGTCACTGTCTCTCTGTTAGTCTCCCTACTGTGTCATGAAATTAAATCCATCATTCTCATGCTCTCTGAATTGGCCAAATGACCCTCTTTTCCAAAGTTTATTTCATCATCGCGACTGTTATTAAAATAACCGCGCTGACTGGCGGCTGATAGTGCAACTGATGCACTGCCAGTGCGGAAGCACACGGGTTTTCCGCGCTGGTTGAATTTCATGAGCCAGCGCATCCTATGTTTGTATTAAGTCACGCTGACATAGCCTCCTCCGTTATTAAGATGCGATGTCAGCGCTCCAGTCTAGTTATACACCCGCACTGATCCTATTTGGGCGAGTTTGTTCTAACAGCCAGCCTTCCAGATGACTCCAGACCTGGTTGTTGGCCTTGTGAATGTCGCCCTCCCTTTTATGGCATGTATGTTCATCATATGAGCCACCTTTCTTAGAGATAAGCTTATCCTTCCACCATTCATGGAGACTCCTTCTCCTATATAAGTCTCTACCATTACCATGAGCAGCTAGTTTTTGACATAGTGGAATTCATAGTGTTTTTAGTGCTGCTACTAGTGGGCAATTGGTGTGATAAGTGTGGATTGCTAGAGAGCTTAAGGTTGTGAAGTCTTGTTGTCTTGTGAGAGAGAGAGAGTTGTTTGTCTTGAGAGATCTACCTCCAAGGGTGAATGCTTATGAGACTTGCTGGCTAGACCCTCTTAAGAAGGACTCAACGTCAGAACATTGGTTGTACCTTTCTCTGTTATTGATTAATAATAGATGACTACTGTTATGGTTCCATTCTCATTTGTCTTTGTAATGGTTGATGTGAATTACATCCTTTTTGACTGATGTATAATTGCTTTTATTAGATTTCACGCTTGTGTTTGTTTCTCTCTTTGCGTGTGTAGGTGTCCATCCACGAGGATAGTGGAGGATCGTGACCGACCAGAGCAAAGGAGCGAGAGCGACATCTCTTCATCAAACAATAGCGCTGGAATCCAAGTAGGTGTTCATTGACTACCTTTTAATTGCAATTAGGAGCTTGCATAGTAGCATTGATTGATTGTTGCTACACCCATTCTGGGCTAGTAGGGATCGTCTCTATCCATAGAGGGGATTTACCTCTCCAACACTTACAATGAGGTTCAATGGTATTTTTATTATTGAACAATAAGATAAAACCCTAAACAACCAAAACCCTAACCTGAGGAGATGTAACACCAAGAGTTTGTGGGCCCCGTTGGGGTGAGTTGGACAACCAACTTCCCGGGGTCGCGAATTGGTCATATTATCTCTGTTTGACACGCATGATAGCCCGTTGGAAAGATCTCTCTGAGGACTACGACGGAAAATACGATTTAAGATATAAAATTGCTGACAGTATATTTCCCAAAAAAACGTCATTTAGGGCCTCAAAACGGCTCCAGACGTTTAGGACCCGAAAAACTGCTAAAAATAGTAAACTGTGCTATAATTAAGGAAACTGAATAACTGAAAGAAGCATTGGTGGGGATCCAAGTGGAATTAGTGGGTGGCCACCAATATCCACCTGCATCATTAGCACTCCATCTTTCCTATTGTCCTAGATCTCGTAATTCGTGTATTCCACGAGGATTCATACCATATAAGATCTGAAAAGGACTGTAACCCATGTTGCGATTGGGCGAGTCGTTGTAAGAAAACTCCACCTGAGCAAGTACTCGATCCCACATTCGTGAATTTTCACCGATCAAACTTCGTAGTAGGTTTCCCAGACTTTTGTTTACCACCTTTGTTTACCCGTTGGTCTTCGGGTGATAAGAAAAGCTAAAACTTAACTGCATGCCCATCTTCTTCCATAAGGTGCGCCAAAAGTGCCCTGTAAACTTCACATCCCTATCAGAGAGAATGGACTTAGGTAGACCATGTAACCTGACGATGTCTGTAAAGAACAAGTGGGCCACGTGAGTGGCATCGTTGGTTTTTCTGCAAGGGATGAAATGTGTCATCTTCGAAAACCGGTCCACTACTACCATCACCGAATCATAACCCTGCTGTATCCCTGGTAGACCCAAGATGAAGTCCAAGCTGATTGAGTCCCACAGTCTACTTAGAATGGGCAATGGCATGTAAAGTCCAGTATTTTGACTGTGTCCTTTTTCCAACTGACACACTTTACATCTAGTCACAAATCTTTGCACATCCCTTCGCATTTTTGGCCAATAATAAAAATGGCCAAGCTGCTCTAATGTTTTGTCTATGCTGAAATGTCCGACTAGACCTCCACTGTGTTTCTCCTGAATGCTATTCTCTCTCATTGAGAAACCGGGGATGCATAACTGTCCCCCTCTAAACAACAACTTCTCTTGCAAATTATAGTCCAACCATGGACAATGTTTCTCACCAAAGGATTCTGACATGCTTCATAAGCCTCCTTGAAATCCATGTCAGTCTAATACAAGTCTTTCAAGTGCTCAAAGCCGAGCACTTGTATCGTACTCTCCCGTAAGAGTAAGGCTCTTCTGCTCAATGCATCCACCACCTTATTGGCCTACCCACTAATGTGCTTCAACACAAAGGTGAAACTCTACAAATATTCAACCCACTTAGCATGCTTGTGATTCAGCTTGTGCTGTCGCATCACATATTGCAATGAAAAATTATCAGAGAATAAAACAAACTCATTCCCTAGCAGATAGTGTCTCCAATGCTTCAGTGCTTGGATGACAACATAGAATTCCTTGTCGTAGGATGAATACTTCTACCTGCTTTCATTCAACTTCTCACTGAAAAACACAACAGGTTTGTCTTCTTGGCTAAGTACAACTCCAATGGCCGTACTGCTTGCATCACAGTGAACCTGAAAAATCTTTTTAAAATATGGAAATCTCAAGATCGACCTCTCTGTGATATTCTTCTTTAGTAACTGAAAACTCCTTTCTACTGCCTCGGTCCAACGAAAAGGTTGACTTGCCTTCTTTATAGTATCCAACATAGGTGTGCAAATTTCACTGAAATTTCTTATAAATTTTCGGTAAAAACTTGCCAGCCCATGAAAACTACGTACCTCAAACAAACTTTTCGGGGATGGCTAGTTAACAATTGCTACAATCTTCTCTAGGTCCATCTTCAACTCATTTTCTGCAATCACGAAACCCAGATAAACCAATTCTTTTTGCAGAAAAGTACATTTTTTCATATTTATCAGCAACTTATTCTACTGCAATTTTTCTAGCACTTTGCGAACATGTTGAAAGTGTTCCTCCCTCGTCTTGCTGAAAAATTAATATATCATCCAAGTACACTATTACAAACTTCCCAATGAATTCTTTCAGAATTTTGTTCATTAATCACATAAAGGTACTGGGTGCATTGCTCAGTCCGAATGGCATTACCAGCCACTCATATAGTCCTTCATTAGTTTTGAAGGTTGTTTTCTACTCATCCCCTTCTCGAATTCGAATTTGATGATACCCACTCTTTAAATCAATATTTGAAAATATGTTGCCCCACTCAAGCAGTCCATCATGTCATCCATCTGTGGTAGTGGAAATCTGTACTGGATGGTAATCTTGCTGATGGCCCTCGAATCTGTGCACATTCGCCATTCTCCTCCTTTCTTGGGAGCGAGAACTGTTGGAACTGTGCAGGGGCTCAAACTCTCCCTTATCAACCCTTTATCTAGCAATTCCTTCACCTGTTTTCTGATCTCCTCATTGTCTTTGGGGCTCATTCAATATGTTGCCTTATTCGGTAGACTTGCTCCGGGTATAAAGTCAATATGATGACTTACACTTCTCTTGGGAAGCAATTTATCTGGCAAGTCATCCACTACTATATCGTTGAACTCCTACAACATCTACTGAATTTCTGCGGTAAAATCTGACACCTCTGTGTGTAGCAGTACCGTCTTCGCTCTTCTTACAATAGCATAGCTTACTTCATTGTCTTCAATCTACTTCAAAAACTATTTTCCGCCCATTAGTAACACTCTTGTCCCGCTTGTCTTAGTTGTCTCTTCTTCGTTGATGGGCACAAGTGTGTGCTTGATCCCATCTTTGAAAAACTTATAACAGTTTGTCTTCCCGTCATGTACTACCTTCTTGTCATACTACCATGGCCTGCCTAGAAGTATGTGACATACATCCATCGGCATTATATCACAAATGAACTTATCCTTATATCTGCTGATATGGAACTCCACTTCGCATTACTCATCCACCAACAGCTAATGGCATTTTTGCAGCCATGATACCTTGTAAGGAGTGGGGTGCTTCAACCACTTCAACCCCAACTTCTCCACCATCTCCGTGGCAACCAGATTATCTGTGCTTCCACTATCGATAATCAGTTTACAAAATTTGTCGTGTGACTTAAAAACTATCCAGAACAAGGCTTTCATTTGAGTTTGTTCAGCTATTTCTTTGGCTTGTTTCAGCAACACCTTGTTCAAAACTAAGGCTTCCCTTGTTTTTGGTACATTTTTAGCTTCTTGGGGAGGTGCCTCTGCTTCCTCTGGCTGTGCGACATACACACCACTCTGTCCAACTTGTTCCGCCTTAGGACACTCAAAAGATCTGTGCCCCCACTTGTGGCACCTGTAACATTTATAATTAGCTCCTCTGCCTCGGCCATTTCCTCTCCCTCGATGATAAGGCCTGCCAACACTCATGCTGTCACCTTTTTCTACTGTCCTAGAAGCTTTGGAACTACTACCTTCTTCACTATTGCTGGCAGTTCGCCCTCTACCATAAGACTGTCCTCTTCCTCTACCGGTTCCCCATCCTCTCTTAGCATTTTGTTTTCTGGTGATCTTCTCCTATGCTTTTATAGCACTCTGATATGATTCTTCTATGTTTTTTGAGGAAATAATGTCGATTTCATCTAATATTTCTAACCTCAAACCATTTACATACCTTGTTGTTTTCTCCGGGGTGTCCTCCTTATAACCAACTCTTAAATTTACCCAGTAGAATTCTTAAGTGTACTCTCTTACTGCCATCCCTTTTTGCTTCAAATTCTGCACTTGCCGATGCAGTACAATCTAATAGTCCTTGGGTAGAAATCTGCCTTTCAACTTGGCCACCCTCCTTGACCATTTCTTTATTGGCAACTTGTTCATCCTCCTCTCTTTCTGAACACTGTCCCACCACAGGGCTGCGTGTCCCTTCAGCTTTGTTGCAGCGAACTTGACTTTTCGATCTTCACTTACCTCTTCACACTCAAAAAATTTATCTAGTTCATTGATCCAGTCCAAAAGAACCTCTATGGACAAGCTACCGTCATAATTTGGGATTTCTGGTTTAGGCTTTCTACTCACCAATAGGACCGACCTCAATAGTCTCATTTTCGGACCTTCTTCATCTGATCCATCTGTTGTCACTATGGCTTCTTCTTCGCTGTCATCTCTTACCTCTAGATCCGTTCTCCTTCCTGCTTCAACTGCCTCCAAACGGGCAGTAAGGATCCTGATTTCCTCTCACAATCCTTCATCTGCTGCTCTCCGAGCACCTCTTCCATGTCCTCGTCTTCTAACTTCCATTTCTCAGGAAAAAAAACAATAAATCCTGCTCTGATACCACTATGATGGGACTAGCCCGCAATTCCACACTATAATGTTTGACAGTAATACAATAATAAAAGACTGCGCTAATCAACAATTAAATGATTAATGTATGATTTGGGACTTAACACTAGTGATTAGGGTTAATCATAGGATGGTTCTGGATTGTGTTGGATGGCATTTATGTCAGACTTTAATTCTGCAGTGTTGGCAGTACTTGCCTCGGTTATTGTTTCCCACTTTTTGGTTTACGCCAAAACCCTGCCTTCTATGTCATTTCTTCATTTTTGTTTGTGCAACTTTGTTGCGCTGAGGGTTTCGTCTGGAAATGAGGGTCCGTGCTGCAAATGTATGGAGGTGAGCCACAGGCTCTACGTGCGCCGGCTATGGGCTGTGCTGCTTGTTGGTGTGGCACCTTCGTTTGTTCTGGTGGCTTCTTTACTCGGCTCCTTGGGCACAGTGTGACGGTTCTACTCATCTGTGTAAGAGAATGGCTATTGTATTTGTCTTTTCGGTTGCTAAACTTGTTTCTGCTCCACTGTTCTCTTTTTATTGAGGTTCTTCTAGTTGTCAAATTTGTTTAATGGGTTTGCATGCTACAAGTCACAGTTGCGGTGGCCTCCTCTGCTCACAATTCTCTTCAGGTATGCTGTCTCTCCATGATTCGTTTTCCCTCTTTGTCTTACTCCGGTTCTAATGAAGACTGCTCCTCGGTCTCAGGTTGTCACCGTGGATTATGGCTCAGTGGGTTGGCATTCTTTCAGCGCAACTAAACCTCCAGGTAAACAATTTGTTCACTGTACATACAATTCCTTACTCTTCGTTTGCTTCTCGCCTTTTACTCTGCTGACATTCAGCTAACGATGTTGCCCTATTTTGCTTGCACATGCTGGGGGTTCGTTCCTTGGCGTGGTTGATGTAAGCGCTATGGCTTTGTCTCGGTAGCCTCTGCTACTGTTACCGTTTTGTTTTTAATAATTGGTCTCGGTTAGTTTTTTGGGCAAAGTCTCAGTCCTCGTCCACTTGAAATTCTCTGTTGTCGCTATGCGACCTAGGTTAGTCTTGTATAAACCCTCATTTGTGTTCTTGGCAATTTTGTAATTGTAAACCACTTTTTTTAGAGGGTGATCGATGCCCTTAGGGTTTTGCTGGTTCGTTTGGTTCTTCCGTCGTTCGAAGGGTTATCCCTGGACTGTTATATGTATACAAATATCTTTTTTTTGTTGGAATGAAAAGAAATAACAATGTATTTGGTTATACTTTGTTACCTCTATCTTGGGTTTTGTTGGTCAACGTTTATATTCTCATTCTTGGTCGAATTGTTCGTAATGTGCTTGGCTCTTTCATTTGTAAGCTCTGTATGTTGATTGCTAGCCTTCGTACTGGAAATACCCATGCAATTTTCTTTGCCTGCGTTCTGTTCTTTAAGAAAGGAAATAATGAAAAGTATAGGAATGCACAATATTTGCTTAGTTTAGTTTACTCAATGATTAAGGGAAAAAAGTAAATGAATATTACGATGAACTGTTATAGATGGACTCGGATGTTTTGGATGAAATAAATTATTCTCTGTATTATAGTTCTGTTCTCATGTGCTAAACCCCTCCACGATTGTATTACATTGATTTTTATATTGTGCTGAAACAATTACTCAAACCGTTCTCGGTTCCATACAGTTACCCTTTATAGTTACATAGTTGATAATCTTGTTGGGTTTCTTGTATTGTAGGAGTTACAATATTACACTTTTTGTTTATGAACAGACACCTGTAAGATGGATTAAGAAAATGACAAAACAATGCAACTGTTGTGACATTACCCTAACTGTACTGTTTCTAATGTTTCTTAACTAACTAATAATAAAACAAACTAATTCCTAGATACTATTTTATTCATCAAACATAAATGAAATTAAAAGTTTCTGAACCTGTCCTTCTTACTGAGACCAACACCCGGTCATGATGCCCTTAGCTGGATGCTTCTGCATCACAATCAATCTATCCAGCTGGGCAGGGATATGGGAGATGATAACAACCCTCTATGACATAGAGAGAATGAAGAGAACCCTTGGAGGATGACATCACAAGATGGGAAAGGGAAGGTTTCACACTTTGGAGCAAAATTATTAGGCTTTGTAGCCTACATGACATGGTTATATGTAATCGAATGAAAAATTGGTTGAAGTTCAATAGTATTACTTGTAAGACATACAACAGGAAAAGCACAATAGACTATGTTAGACTCTAACCATTCACCTCTTCTTACTAAGCTTGGTATAAATACAGAATATTGAAAGGTGAAACATCCCCATCATTCACACAAGGAATTTTATGAACATGGGAGAATTATCTTAAACCAAGAAAATTAAGAGCTCTTTAGGGTTTCTCTTAAAGAACACCTTCAGGTGGCCAAAAACAACAATAGGGGCTATAAGGATAACATAAGAGATAAAATATATATTTGTAGTAGTATGTTGATTCCATTAATACACAAAGCTTTAAAGGTATGTAAGAGATCTAGGCCTCTGAAGAGTATCTCAAATACCTTCCCAGCTAATCCTCAGTATGATAAGGAATATAAGGATGTGAAAATAATTCTCAAAGATTCAAGAAAAAAAACAAGATTATATACAAAATTGACAAAATAAAATAAAAAATGAAGTTATGTGATTTCAAAAAGGAAGGAATTAATTTCTTTGGGAAAACATAATCCCAAAAGTTTCTAGAAGGAACTATAGCAAAATGATAATCAAATACAAAAAAATATCATAGAGGATCAGTGGTTAGACTATGCAAAACTTCTATATGAGCGGACAAATGAGAAAAGTAAGCCTCCCATAATTGTCTCCTCAACATAGCTATTTTTGGTTGTTGATATTGGAAAAGGTATAAAGAAACTAGAAAATGGTAAAGCGTAAGCATTGACAGTTTACATACATAATTTTTAAAATTGGAAATGAAGCTTGTAGCTCCACCCATTAAGGAGATATTTAACAGAGTCAATCAAGATAGCTTTTTAGTTGAGTGGACAACTAGTGTTGTTATACCTCTTCACAAAACTAGTGACATCAATAACCCTTCTAACTACCGTACTATTATGATCAACTCTCTTCTTGGAAAAATAAATTGGGAGCATGCTAGAGCGTAGAATCAATGAATGGGCATAAAAAGAGGCAAAAAGAGAAAATGGACAAGTTGGCTTTAGGCCTAAACATTCTACCATTAATCATTGCATCACTCTACGACACTTCACTAAAAAAGTTTTGGACAACTAAGGCGGGGAAGCATTTTGTTGCTTTGTTGACTTCAAAAAAGCCTTTCATATTATCCCTAGAGACAAACTATGGCAGTGAATAGAAGAACTAAAGATCCCAAAGGAATATAGGGCAGTTGTTCATAAGCTTTATGAGTAGGTTTGAGTGACAATCAGAATAAAGGAAGGCATGTCTGAATGCTTTGGCAGTGACATATAAGTCAAATAGGGATACCCTCTTTCCCCCACTTTGTTTGATTTATATATTGATAACCTTCAAGGGTGGATAAACAATACCAAAGGAGAAGGCATCCAACTGGCAATATATGTGGTGAAACTACTTTTATATGTAGATGACCTTATTATTATCGCTAAATTGGCACTAGGTTTGAGAGAACACTTGAAATCTATAGAACTCTTTTATCAAGAGGTGGGAATGTAAGTAAATACTATCAAAACTAAAGTCGCGATTTTCTCTTTGAAAAGAAAGAAACCTCATATTACTTTTCTCTTTGAGGGCAGCTCCTTGGAGGTGGTAGATGAGTACAAGTATTTAGGAATTGATTTTCGCTATAGGTTTAGCTAGGAGACATGTAGATCAAAGAGAATCCAAGGAGGGTGGAAATGTTCTTACCTTCTTCAGAACAAGTGTAGAGAGGCAGAACTATGGGATTGGAAGACTAATAAAGTCCTCTTTGGTCTATCAGTGGTGCCAATTATCCTCTATGGTTGTGAAATATGGGGGAGATACATGTCAAGCCACAAGTGGGGACAAATAGAAAGAATTCAAAAGCACCTAATCACAAGTAGCCTCAAGGTCAAATCAACGGTCCCATATGATATCCTTTTAGCTGAGGCTGGTATGTTTCTAACTAAGGTCTCATTGATCATTCATTTTCTAAGTTACCTGAATAAGGTTGAAAACATGGATAAGCATCGGTGGCCCAAATTAATCGTTGAAGAATAACTAAATTGCTGGAAAAAGACATGGATGAAATAAAATATACAGTGGTTAGGCAAATGGGAAATAAATTTGCATGATTTCCCTCATGCTAAGGAGGAGATAAAAATGTGGGTGTTAAAAAACTTTAGGACTACCATGTGAACAAAGTAGGTAGGAAAAAAGAAAGCATACTATGTCAAAGAATTTAACCTAATGTGGAAACATGATGATAAAGAGTATTTGAGTTCCTCAATCAAGGGAACATCTAAATTTTTTTTTGCTCAGCTAAGGACTATCTCCCATCATCTAAGATGTAAAACTGGTAGATTGGTCCCTAAAGAAGATTGGGATGAACGAATTTGCATACTTTGCAATAGAGGGGTGGTAGAAACAAAACGACATTTTATCAAAGAGTGTGCAACGTATGAAGTTATCCACCATTAGTTTGATAACAGCCTATAGGTGAATAGTCTGAATGAGATTTTTGAGGAGAGAAGACTTCACAAAACAACAAATTTCTTACTCAAGATCCATAACAGTAGAATCAACCTAGAAAAAAAATTGAACATGGATTAAGCGATAGTGAGTGGCCCCTTAGACCTTGAGGTCTCGTGGACATCATTAAAAGCCATTTCATATTTCACATTATGGAAGAACCCTAAATTTAGTTAGTCCACCCACACATGCTTTCGTACAAGGTCCAAACTAGCCGAATAAATGGAGAGGTGTGATATGTTTCTCTCCCACCAATGTAGACATTACCGTGCCATGTGAGCAAACCTTTCATGTTGCAATTTGGCATGGTTCCCATATCGTGTCCCTTGTAACTTGGTTGACCATGCAACTCGTCACACCCATTCATCATGTCATCACGATGGCATGTAGCCTTCTCACTAGCCCATCCATGGGTATTCCCTTCCCATGCGACTACCCAACCTACAATGGCATCCCATGACATGGCATGTGACCCATGTAGTGCCAAGGAAAAGGAACCTCAATATATGCTTTGGTAACTTAATTCAGGCAATTATCTCTAATGTGCCCAAGTGTGCCCAAGTGTGCTCATGCGATCAATTATCACTAAATAAATTTTACTTGTATATTATCATCAAATAAATGTTGAGTTATAAATAAGTTATTTCCCTTCTTATTGTGTTTAAATTAAATGATAAATTTAGTTTTATTAGAAGACCTAGGTTTTTTGCGTTTAAATTAAATGATAAATTTTTTCTGTCACCCCCTCTATTAATCACCTACTGCACAACAACCAACATTTCTATTTGCAATCCAATATAGGGTTTTTGGTATATCATATAACATGTCAAGGTAAAGAGCCCAAGTACATTGTGGTGCAACCTATTATAGATAGATGGAAAGCTCTTGAGCTCGATAAAGGACCAAAACCTCAATCAATCTATATAGGGATAAGACGCCATTGCCAATGCACGAGGTGATAGCAGTGGGTGAAAGGGAAATTGCAGGAAAAAGGGGCTCTCGTAAATCAAAATAGCTAGCAAAAATGTTAATTACGTCCCAAATTTTGGTCAGAATAAAGGGAGATTCAAACAATATATGTACACTATTGACATATATTGACAACTCAAGATGTTCTTGGGACATGTATTGGTGGACTGGAATGCAGCCAATGATGAAATTTTGTTGATGCTTGATGACCTCCAACTCACAACAAAGGGGATAGATCGTTGCTTGCAGATAATTGAGACACACCTTAGGCTTCCACTTAACTTGGGAAGTTCTCCAAGTAGTAGCAAAGAGTTGATATCAGTGGAAGAATCTGACTCCCCAAAGATTGGATGATGACACTAGTACACTATTTTAATGTTTTCCTTTATTTCTAGTTTCTTAATTTTCTTATTGTGGTTGTATATGATCTTTCACGTTTTAGAAGACCATAGACCTTGTTATCACTCAGGTTTTCCTAGAAGTTGTGTAAGAGGAAAGTATACCCGAGGTAACCACAAACCAACCTTTTAGATGCAGAATCTAGCCGATCTGCATCCAGAGAGGGCTCTCTCTTTATGATTTATCTTTGTTCTTGGAAGGTTTTAGGGTAGTTATAGATTCAAGAGTTTGTTTTGGGAAAATGGTGGAATCCACAAACTAAGGGCAAGATTGAGAGCTTTCAGTCCATTGGGCTATTGAGTCAAAGGATGGCTTTACTGGATTTCTATTCTAAGCACAAGATGGTTTTACAGGGAAAGATAGCTAGACAAAGAACAATCCTTAAAATTTAAAGTGGATGGGATGAATTTGAAGGGATGAAAGGCAACTAAGAGTCTTTCACCATGTCCAAACGAAAGAAATGAAATGACTACAAACAAAGAGAAATGAAGAATCCTTTGTTATAGTAACCAACAACGTTTAAATTAGTAAAGTAAGAGCATTTAAGAATTCATGCTTATAACTAATTTAGAGGAAAACATCAAGAATAATAACATTTGGAAACAGAGTACAATTAAGCAAATTCTATTTCAATCTCTTATGCAAATTATTTGGGAATGGATATGATG
>APFE031004055.1:0-12391 GCA_000404065.3 Pinus taeda | reverse complement strand
TCTCATTTATAATTTTGATAGAGTTGACCAAAGGATCAGGCTCATTGATGTCAAATGGAATCAGAAGAGCATCAGGTAATGAGGTTCAGAAATTTTCTAGGAATGATTTCACTAATACTTGAACATTTAAATCATCTCGCGATCTTAATTTGAACACCTTACGAGCTTCTTTACATCTTTCAACATGCACTTTTCTATTGAAGGACTTCGAAAATAGATAGCAATGCTTGAAAGCTTCATGAATCTCATCACATTGATTTGCAAGGTTAGTTGTCTCAAATTCAACTTTCCTAGTTTTTTGAAATTCTGTAGTGGGTTTGAAATCACTTTCTTTTATGTTATCCTCCAAATTAGATAAATATACTCTTCTTAAAGCAAGTAATTGAGAATCAATTTTATCATCTGGTATTTTATCAAAAAAATTACCCTTTTGTTGTAAATGAAGAAGTACAGATGATGTTTTTTTACTTCTTACATAACGATATCTCAGAACAATGGGGATGTGTTTTAAAAGATATGCACAACTATTTAGTCCAGATTTAGAGAAGATCTCAAAGCTATCCAACTTGAACATTGAATTTTTTATCGTATTTGTTGAATCAGTACTTGAAGCTTCAATCAAATCTGGTCTAAAATTTGTATACTCCACTTGACATGAAATTAATTTTACCTCATTTTCTTTAATCATTTCCACTTGAAAGTCAATGCCATTTTCATTGCAAGCATAAAAATTAATTATTATTCCTAATATCTCTGGTTCGTTTCCGTCTATTGATCCAAATAGGTACATATCAGGAAACATATTCATGGGAGTTTCTAGTTGAATGTACCAATCTTGAACGAACTCATATTTCTTACTTGTATTGTATTTTTTAATCATTTCAAAAGTAGAAGTTGAAGGTGTTATTGATATTGCCTTTTGGGTTGAATAACTTTTCTTTTTCTTAAGTGATGGTTGTAACATTTCATTTGCTTTTGGGCCAACCAATTCTGCAAATAATAGCAAAAAAAATATTTGCATTAATCAAAATGAAAATATAATTTCAAATATTGTCACATAATGTTCTTATAAATACTAAAAAACCACCTAATCTAACCATTTCCAAGATAGTGTACATAAAATATAAAACCACCATACCAATTGAAGGAGGCAATGTTTGTACATCACCTTTTTTTTGTCTTTTCTTCACTACTTTACTTTGAATTTCAGGCACACCAGTTTCCGCAGTTTCTAGAAAAAAAAAATTATGGAATACATGAAATACTAAATATATTTAAACAACCTTATAATATATGATTTCCATTTACATGCACAATAATAAATGAGTACATATGCTATGCAATTTTACTATATGACACCAAAAGTTATCACCTAGGTAAAACTGATAAGAAAAGAAACCACATAATCCAACCGTTTCTAAAAGAGTACATAAAATATAAAACCACCATACCAGTTTAAGGGAGCATCATTTGTAGATCACTTGTTTTTCCTTTTGTGTTCGCTACCTTACTTCGAATTTCAAGCCCACCAGTTTCCACGGTTTCTAGAAAGAAAACTTTAATGGAAGACATGAAATAACAAATAGTATTAAACAACCTTATAATACACGATTTTCATTTACACGCACAATAATAAATGAGTACATATGTTATGCAAGTT
Source organism: Pinus taeda (assembly GCA_000404065.3). Lineage (NCBI taxonomy): Eukaryota > Viridiplantae > Streptophyta > Pinopsida > Pinales > Pinaceae > Pinus > Pinus taeda. The sequence continues at coordinate 10,731 of APFE031004055.1, read as the reverse complement.
TAATATATGACACCAAAAGTTATCACATATTTAAAATTTCTTGGAAAAAAAATACCCATGTTAGTATGGGTTGTCCACATTAAACCCCCAATCCTAAGGCTATTTCCATGGGTTTTATTAATCAACAACCAGTTAGTAACACAATGTCTAACAATTTTAACAAAGTATAAATTAAAATTGTCATACCAATTAAAGAATTTGGTGTCGTGTTTCTTGAACTTCCTTTTTCCTTGGATGCTTCCTTTGAATTCTCGCTAGCTTCATAGTCCATGGTATCTGAAAATAAAGTAAAAAATTGTTATCACAATTTCAAATTATTGAAGAAAATATGAATTTATAAATATTACAACTATTCACATAATTATATGTGTAACAAAATGAACAAGAACAATAACAATTGTATAACTCACAATAATAGCTAATTAAGGTTAGAAAAAGGGCACCCCGAAATAATTTTTTATATTCTTTTAATCGTGAATATAGGAAAGCAAATATCTACTATGTTTCCTTCCAGCACAAGCATAAGAACATTTCCAAAAGACATTACATTGTGAATAAACAAAAAAAAATGTATAGACCAAAATAACAACATATATACACAAAATTTATCTCTTATAGTCATGTATATTCTTAGTTTGCTTTAGATAAAATAATATCAAAACACAATGAAAGAACATTAACTATGGAAATCATTATATTTTCTTCTAGATCTTTGTCTAGCACAAAGACAAACACATAGCAACTTTGCAAGGTGAAATAAATATAGAATGTGATAGAATTACTTCTAACATGAAAAAAAGCATATTGCCAACAAGAATCTTGCAAAGCAAAAGAAATATTTGTATCCTAGATTTATTTCTATTACAAACGCATGGATATTGTCAAAAAAACATTGTAAGGTGAAAGAAATCTAGCACGTGCTAGAATAATTTTTAGCACGAACACATTCATATTTCCAAGAAAAACATCGCAAAACAAAATAAATATAGCACAAGCTAGATTTCCTTCTACCACAAACCATAAACATATTGTCATTAAAATATTGCAAGGCAAAGGAAATGAAACTCATGCTAGACTATATTCTATCTTCTACAAGAAGATTGCCAACAACAACATTGTATTGTAAAGCAAAAACATAAACACAATGTCAATAAATTAATTGGAATAATAATATTTCCTAGGACATTTGACCTTGCCTTTTAGAGACTATGAGGTTTTAGTCCATGCTTACATAGACTATTGTTACAATATGAAAAAATTTAAACCTTGGAACGATTAGAAGGCCCTTCATATGGAATATGTGGTCTAAGAATGGGATATTGTACAAAGATTTCCTCTTATAAAAAACACAAGAACGTTGCAAATAACAACATTACAAGGTGAAAGAAATATAATTCATACTATAATTCCTTCTAATGCGAAATTAATCACATAACAACATTGTAGGGTGAGAAAAATTTACTCAGAATTACATTTACTTATAACAAACATATAAATATCTCCAATGACAACACTACACGACAAAAAAAATGTAGCACAAGCTAGATTTTCTTTTAGCCTAAACAGAAACATGTTAGCATTAACAACATTGCAATGAAAAATAAAATCTAACATGTGTTAGATTTCATTTTAGTGCAAACTTGAGCACATAGAAACATTGTAGAGTGAGAAGTGCTCTTAAGACATTGTATAGACCAAAATAACAACATATATACACAAAATTTATCTCTTATAGTCATGTATAATCTTAGTTTGCTTAAGATAAAATAATAGCAAAATACAATGAAAGAACATAAAGTATGGCAAACATTATATTTCTTCTAGAATGAACCGTGTAAAGTGTGACTTTATATTTCCCGAAAACCACACAACTTCCAAAAAAGTAATATAAATGCAAAAATAAAAATATTATGGTAGTCATGTTGTATGTAATGAAACATTGTTTCCTCAAATGAAAGCTAACAATCAATATCATTCCTTCTAATACAAACATAAGCATATTGCTAGAAGCAACATTACATGGTCATATAAATCTAGCACATGCTAGATTTCCTTCTACCACAAACACAAACACATTTCCAATAACAATATTCTAAGGCGAAGGAAATCCACCACATGCTAAATTTTCTTCTAACTTAAATAGAAGCATATTACTCACAAAAAAATTTCAAAGTAAAATAAATCTTACACATTCTAGAGTTTATTGTAGCACAAACACAATCACATTTCCAAAAATAACATTGCAGTGTAGAAGATATCTAGCATACGCTTGATTTAATTCTAGCACAAACAAAAGCACATTGGCAACAATAACATTGTAGGGCAAACAAAAGCCAACAAAATCCAACAACTTCTATCGCAAACACAATCACATTTACAATAACAATGTCGCAAGGTAAAATAAATTTAATGCATGCTAGCTTTACATGTAGCATAAATACAAGCATACTACCAATAACAACATTTTATGTTAGAAGAAATCTAGTGCATGCTATATTTCCTTCTAACACAAACATAAGCACATTACCAAGGTGAAAGAAATCTAACACGTGTTATATTTCCTCCTATAATAAACAACCAAATTGAAAACAACAACATTACATAGCAAAAGAAATCTAACACAACTTCTAGCCCAAACACAAGCACAACATTTCCGATAACATTGCCAAAGTGATGGAAATCTAACACTTGCTAGATTTCCTTTTATCATAAACAACCAAATTGACAACAACACTATTGCAAAGCAAAAGAAATCTACCATAGTTTCTAGCCCAAACACAAGCACATTTGCAATAAAAATATTGCAAGGTGAAAGAAATTTAACGCATATTAGCTTTACATGTGGCACAAATACAATCATACTACCAACAACAACATTGCATCCCAAAATAAATCTATTGCATGTTATATTTATATTTAAAACAAATCAACAAAGTGTAATGGTGATTATTTGTTGTGAAGACCCATACGAAAAGTGGAGTAATGCTAATAAGACCAATGCAGTTACTGCAGGATACTCACTCACCTTTCCCTCTATCCTACAAAAAAACTCCGAGGTGCGAAATCCTTTTTTTGCCGAGTGTTTGCTTGTAAGAGGGGAAAGTAATGAATAATTCTTCCTGCTAGACTATATTTGTTTGGGGAAAACAGTGTGAAACATGAAGCCTCATCACTTCAAAATTTGCGTTTCCTTGGGGGGGTGTTTGTTTTTCTAATGGTTGATTTCCCGTACTAATTAATGTTTCCTTTAGCTAACACATTTTTCCTTCCACTAGGTTGTCAACAGGGAGCTTATTATAAGAGAATATTCATCAATTGTGCTCCTTCCAAATTTCCCAAAGGATGAAACCTCGAATGAAATTTCAGGTAAGGTTCACCACCTCATTTTTTGTATAATGCACCCGCCATTTCTTTATTGTTTCTTGTATTCTCTCTCAACTTTGGTTTCTTTATCTAAATATTGAAGCTAATTAGTCCCATAGTGCCTCCATATAGTTACAGGTGTTGAGTAAATGATTAAGCCTCTCTTTTGTGTTTTCAGAGAGGAAGCACCAAGAGGAACCTATAAATCCTCTCTTTATAAGTTTGTCCCAAGTTAGAACCTTCTGGTGTAAAATCAATGACATGAAAATTTTAATTTATGGCCAATGTGGCACCATCCATATTTTTCTCCACGATGGATCATTTGTACCAGTATATCCCTCACTAAGATAAGCTTTGACTTCCTTGAGATGTAACTCCACATCTTATTTTTTCCCCCATTTAAGTTGGTCTTGGTCATTATTGAACATAATTCTTCCTTTTCTTAGTTCCTCTATTAGATACTAAATAGTTAAGTCATTCTGGGTTGGCCGTCAAAAGACATTAAAATTCCATCTCCGCCATTTGTTATTTTCTAGTCCTTGATCCTAGAATTGGTGGAATTCTCTATACTCTCATATTTTTGTGCTTAGTTTGAAGGGATGCCATTCCTCCCTACATAACTTAGCTTGTTTCTACCACGCATCATCCCAAAATAGGGCCTCCTTTCCATTTCTAATTTCCCAGAATAGTGTTTTTGCATGATACCTCTTTTATTCCATGCTAAATTCCAAATTGCCAACCCCTGAGTGGAACTTGATAACCAGACTAACTTTTTTGTATGGAAATTAGGTGCATATTTTGATTTCCAAAGCCTTTCCCAAGGTGTTGACCCCCCTTTTAACCGTCTCCACCATAATTTTGCTACATTTTCTTTGTTGGTTACCTCTGGATATTGAAGACCTTGTCCATGTGCATCTTTTGGTTTGCACTCGATTTAAGGCCACTAGCGCCCATTTTCGTTTCACCTCTACCCCTCGCCACAAGAAGTTCCTTTGGATGTCCCAGACCTTTTGTAGTATTCCTTTGGGAGAAGGGAGGATAGAAAACATATACCTTGGAATAGCTCGTAGCACTGTGTTTGTTAGAATCAGATGACCAACCAGGTTTAGGGCTTTGACATTACATTTTTTCACCATATCCTCAAGGTTTGATACAATTTTTTCCTAATTGGAGTTCTTCTAGGCTTGCACCATTAGAGGGACCTCAAGGTACTTTGATGGGAGGGATTTAAACATATATGTCCTTTTTTTTTACCTATCATGTGTAAATATTTTGAAAATATGCTTTTAGATCTCTTTGTGACAGTATTACTACATGGGCAGTAATCATTTGAATATATTTTGAAAATATTAAGCATTTATTTTGTTTAAACGGAATATTATTGTGGGAAATTTCTCAGAACTGTCGATCTCCGTACCTGAGAATCTCCACCCATGTTGAATTGAGAAATCAATGAAAGGTAGCACCTCCACAAGAAACAACGGTGTGTAAGTTAACCAAATATCTCTATGGTATAAAAGAGACTCCCAGAGCTTGGTACATAAAAATTGATGAGCATTTTGCACAACACGGCTAGAAGAGAAGCCCTTATGATCCTAACCTCTACTGCAAGGATCAAGGGGGGATATTGTGATCATCGTTCTGTATGTCGATGACTTAGTAATCACAGGTAGTTATGAGAAGAGAATTTTGGCAGGATCTGAAAAGGTCCTTTGACATGACCGATCTTGGTCTATTGCATTACTGTCTTGGTTTGGAGGTATGACAGACACATCACCAGATATTTGTATATAAAAGAAAATATGCCAAGACACTTATTGAGAAATCACATATGAATGGCCGTAATCCCATGCAAACTCCCATGGAACTAGACCTAGTAGGAACTGCACCTCTTATCATTCAAGTGACATGTAAGTTAAAATGTGGCACACAAATAAGTAAAGTAACATTGAACTGGCACTTGCCCCCATTAATCCAATGCATTCAAAAACATCTGGAGGTGTTGAAAACCATGTAATTCACCTTAGTTTAGTGGTTTTCGAATGTGTTGGTGGATAGGGTGGAAAATAAAGGGGTAGATAATGTCCATTTGCTCACCGATGTGATGTGCAAGTTTTCAGAGGGCTAGCTAAAGGAGGAAAGCCAAAGGTTGGCAAAGAGAGATCACTCCACGCCATTAAGGCAAGTTGATAGAGAAGGGGTGGGCCTGAATCAGGACAGTGATCTACCAGTTCATACGAACAAATAATCCTTCATTATTGACATACTTAGGAAACGAGAAGGGGTATGTGTCTAAAATACAAGGATAGAGTGATGGTTAATCATGGGAAGGAGAGGATTTCCCCCATAATAGATTGTTAGTGTGATCATCTCATTAATAGGATATATGGCAAGAGGAGTGGGAGGGTATGCAATCAAGAGGGGAAACATACAAGAGCAAGGTCGGGGTGATTATGATTTTGAACAAACTTCTCACAGGGGAAAATGAGAGGAAGGACGTCCATAAGTACACACGAATGAACAACAACACCGCTAGCAGGTCAGAGTTACTGAAAATGGAGAGGGAAATTACTCAAATATCGGTGAGGCAAGTCTGATTTGGGGTGTCATCTTTAAATCATAGCTAGGGAGCAGGCTTCATCGACATAAGGAAAAACACTGAAAGGTGGTGTAGTTGTGAGTTGGTGATAGTAATTTCTATGAGGGAAATTCAGTTATCAAGGAGTGAAATGAGTAAGAGCTAGAGGGATGCTAGTAGGCCAAGAGGTAGTTCCCGAGCGGATGCTCAGGGCTTTGATTTTTGCAAAACAGACATGCATGGAGGAAGAAGCGGAGGTTGTTGCTAAACAGTCACACAAAACGGAAGGATATAGTGGAAATCTAGGAGAGTGAGGTTCGAAGACATTGTAGGGTTATCTCTGATGGTAGAATAGAGGAGGAAGGAGATTGGATTATCAACAAAGGGAAATCCAAAACATAGATGACTGTGTACCAAAAGACCTTGGAGACTGCTTGGCATGTTAAGACTCTAGTGGAAAAGCTGCAAGAAGAGGCAGCAGAGTAGAGGAAAAAGAGGCAACTCGAGACAGAAATCAAGTTAAAATCTATAGACCAATGCCTAAAAGGAATTGAAGAGGCTCTCAAGGGTTTGGTTAACATAGAGAAATTGCATGTTGGTAGAATTGAGGATCTGAACAAAATGTTCTCAATCTATCTAAATTATATCGATAATGTGGATATATCGATGGGTGTAGAGATAGGAGATTTGGCCCGCTTGAGGAAGTATCGAGTTCAAGAGGCTTGCGCTACAGGCGGTTGTCCACTGGCAACCCTAGAGGCTCCAGCGACAACCCTTGTGGAGGACCCAACAATGGGGCCAACGACGATAACAACTCCAAGCAAATAATATTGTGTTAGTTGATCATGGCATCAACCAATCTTTTGTTTGGTTTTGTGTTATGTTTATATAGGTAGTATTGTAGTTATTTTGTCAAGTTTAGGTCTGAAGATCAAAGTTATATAGCTATTCAGAGAGGCAAACCTACATACAGTAGCAGTGGGAAGGGGAACTTTTTTTAACTATATAAGGGAAAGTAAAGACATAAAAATCTAATGGCATGCCTGGTTAAATGTGTGACAAAGAGAATCTTCTTCTACAAATGGTTTGGTAAGCCAGCTAATATTTTTGTTGTATGTTTATTTAGTAATATATTGAAACTTTACTAACTTACAAAAAAGCTATCTTATTATCTTTCCCTTTCATATATTGTCTATTAAAAATATATGCTACATATTAAAAAATATTAAAAAGATATGCTACATATTAAAAGATATTAAAGTCTTAGAAACTTAGTCTTTCTTATAAATATGAAATATTTGATATGATAAACATAAAATTTTATGTAAAAAATTTAAAAAATATATATTGTGTATTAAAATCTGACTGTAAATCTGCCTTACGCTGACTGTAAATCTAGTAGCATGAGTTTCATTTTATGGAGGAAGAGCTCTCATATAAAAAGTGCTACACATCACAATTATACTCCTTGCTTTTCAATTAGACATGAAATAATTATAATTGTGTGTCAGTGTGGGAAGGTTAGGCATGAAATAATTATACTCCTTGCTTTTCAATTAGGCATGAGTTTGACATCCATAAATTTCACAAATCATTTAAGATGACATAAGACTATAGCAATAGTTTAGGATTTATGGTTATTAGACTATACACAATTATTTTATAGGAAGAAAACCAAAACCAAATACTAAAGCAAGCTCAATCCAATTCACTGCTAGCAATTCATCACAATTTTATAGTAATCGAAATATCAAAGTCATAAACTCATTTACAAACTTCCACAAGAAATCAACAAGGTGAAATCTCAATGTTCTTGCTCCTGATCAGGACAAATTTCGAGTAAGCCATTCTACTACATTTCATGAAAATATTGTTGCAACTGTGGTTGACATCAAGGGTGCTACTACTTATGAAGTTTCTGGGATGCCATCTAATTGTGTTTCACTAGGTTTGTTTGTAGCACTTTTTCTTGGGTTAAAGCTTGCCATCGTAATCAGTGGAATCAACAAAGGATCTAATTGTGGACATCAAATTTGCAAGATATAGAGAATATCTTCTTAATGTAGTTCCTTCTATAGTGATTTCCTTGAATTGCAGGAAAGCTCAAAGAAGTGACACTGATTTTAAGGAAGCTGCTAAAATCTCCCTACTATTAATATATGTAGCACTGCGATATATGCAGAAGGGTGTTTATCCCAAAGACTATTCCTCAAATGTTAATATTCCAACTCATCCTTCTGCACACAAGGGATTCAAAGTAATCAAACAAAGTACGTTAAAATTCTTAGCAAGATGGCAAGTTGTAACTGCACAGACACATTTCTCTTGTAATATTATGTCTAGGGAACAAAGTATCGGTATAAAGTTAGCACAACTGGGTTGAGATGCTTTTGTTGTGGGAGATGCTTGTCATCTTAATTAAGTAAAGAAAAATAAGTGTAGAAGTGTTTTCTTTTCTGTTTCTTTACTGGTGCATTGATCATGCCATGGGTAAGTCCTTTGATATGAAAACTTGTCAGAAAGGAATTTAAATGATTATGAACATATTTATTTTATGGGTCTACAAGGAAGTTTACTAGCATGAACTCCTTATGGAAATAGTCCAATCAACTATTAAAAAAGATAAACAACCAGAAATCATAAATCAGATCCTTGATGCATCTCGTAGTCTGTATCATAGTATTAATAACGACTGTAAAGTGTTTCTTGTTAGAGAAAGGGATGTTTACAAGTTAGTATAACGGGATGGTTACACGTTAAATTCAGATTAAGGAGCTAAGTGGCACTACCAAGGAATGCATCGACCAAAACAATTTAATTAGGTCCAAAACATTCATTGTGAATGCATTGAACTTTGAAACCATAATGGAGAAAGATGAATAGCTAAATACATGCTAAATAGATGAGGGCAACAAAGAGAGAGGCTACGGAATTGTAGTTCTATGGTTAGGGTAAAAGAGGAGAATTCTAGTTTCCCATTGGCTACCATATATATGGAAGAAATGTTGTTGCTATTTTTGTCTGTGGGGTTTTGCTTCAGGGCCCACTTTGCAGACCAATTTTTTTTAAGATGAAGTGAATCATAAGAGGAAGTTGACAGGGTCCTCCTCTGCTCTGCTCTGCTCAATGAATTAGATAATGTGCATTTTAAGGTTAAATGGGTTGTGCAGGATGTTGGCTGATCAATTCTAACTGGCAGGTGGATGAATGTTGAGATATGTTGAGGCCTTCTAGAAAGGGATTTTGTGTGACTGTTTAGCAACAACCTCCGCTACTTCCTCCATGCATGTCTTTTTGCAAAACTCAAAGCCCTGAGCATCCGCTCAAGAACTACCTCTTGGCCTACTAGCATCACTCTAGCTCTTACTCATTGCACTCCTTGATAAATGAATTTCCCTCATAGAAATTACTATCACCAACTCACAATTACACCACCTTTCAGTGTTTTTCCTTATGTCGATGAAGCCTGCTCCCTAGCTATGATTTAAATATGACACGCCAGATGAGACTTGCCTCACCGATATTTGAGTACTTTCCCTCTCCATTTTCAGTATCTTTGACCTGCTAGCGATGTTGTTGTTCATTTGTGCGTACTTGTGTATGTCCTTCCTCTCATTTTCCCCTACGAGCGGTTTGTTCAAAATCATAATCACCCTGACCTTGCTCTTGTATGTTTCCCCTCTTGATTTCGTACCTTCCCACTCCTCTTTCCACATCTCCTATTAATGATATGATCACACTATCACTTTATTATGGGGTAAATCCTCTCCTTACCATGATTAACCATCACTCTATCCTTGTATTTTAGACACATACCCCTTCTCATTTCCTAAGTATGTCCATAATTAAGGATTATTTGTTCGTATGAACTGGTAGATCACTATCCTGATTCAGGCCCACCCCTTCTCTATCAAACTGCCTTAATGGCATGGAATGATCTCTCTCTGCCAACCTTTGGATTTCTTCCTTTAGCTAGCTCTCTGAAAACTTGCACATCACGTCAGTGAGCAAATGGACATTATCTACCCCTTTATTTTCCACCCTATCCACCAATACATTAGAAAACCACTGAACTAAGGTGGATTCCACGGTTTTCAACACCTCCAGATGTTTTTTAATGTGTTGGATTAATGGGTGCAAGTGCCAGTTCCATGTTACTTTACTTATTTGTGTGCCACATTCTAATTTACATGTCACATGAATGATAAGAGGTGTTGTTCCTACTAGGTCTAGTTCCATGGGAGTTTTCATGGGCTTACAGCCATTCATATGTGATTTCTCAATAAGTGTCTTGGCATATTTTCTTTTATATACAAATATCTGGTGATGTGTCTGTCACACCTCCAAACCAAGACAGTAATGCAATAGACCAAGATCGGTCATGTCAAAGGACCTTTTCAAATCCTGCCAAAATTCTCTTCTCATAACTACCTGTCATTACTAAGTCATCGACATACACAACGATGATCACAATATCCCCCCTTGATCTTTGTAGTAGAGGTTAGGATCATAAGGGCTTCCCTTTCAGCCATGCTGTGCAAAATGCTCATCAATTTTTATGTACCACGCTCTGGGAGTCCGTTTTATACCATAGAGATATTTGGTTAACTTACATACCATTGTTTCTTGTGGAGGTGCTACCTTTCATTGATTTCTGAATTCAACATTGGGTGGAGATTCTCAGGTACAGAGATCGACAGATCTTAGAGAAAGTTCCCACAATATATTCTGTTTAAGAAAAATATAATCCTTAATATTTTGCAAAATATATTCAAATGGATTACTGCCAT
>APFE031004035.1:0-28742 GCA_000404065.3 Pinus taeda | reverse complement strand
GTAGCTACAGCAGCAGCATGTCAAGCAGTTTGGATGAGAAGGATGTTGAGAAGCTTAGGCCAGAAGCAGGCAAAAGAGATAGTGACTTTTTGTGACAATAGCTCAGCTATTGCATTATCAAAGAATTCAGTGTTTCATAAGAGAACGAAACACATTGACACAAGGTTTCACTACATCAGGCAATTGGTAAGCAATGGAGAAATTGTCTTAGAACATTGCAGGACTCAGGAAGAGGTTGCAGACATTTTCACAAAGCCATTGGACCAGAAAAAATTCGAATTTTTGAGAAAGTGTCTGGGTATGACTGAATGCCCAATAGTTGAAATTAAAGGGGAGTGTTGAAATATTAATTTCAACTTGCCGTGCAGCAGCATTAAAACGGTGACTTTAAAAACCATTCCCGAAAACCATCAAAGCTCATCAGACCGCTTTTGTTGTGAAGGTGGTTTTCGTACAAACGCGCCCGATGCAATAAGATTTTTACGCCTGTCCAACTGTACGTCTCCAAAACCACTTTCCATCGGGACGTAAATTTCGGTAACAAAGGGTCTCCCGATATTTTTTCGAGCCGTCCCATTGAGTTCACTATTATCCAGGGTTGATTGCAATCAAGCTGCCAGCAAATGAATTTGAGGTGCCGTAAAAGTTTTTTGTTTGACCGCGGTAAAACTATTTAATGCTAAGTTATTGTGATAGGTAAAAGGTTGGTCCAAACTTTAAATTTTAATGCTTTCATTCTTACTGAAGTATGGCGAATTTAAAATAGGTATGGGCATAGCATATAGTTTTTAATTATATTGTTTTAAATTCACGGGTGTAAGTTTTTGTTTTACTGAACAAGTAAAACACATTGTAATGTCTTTTTTGTCAATTGTATTTTGGGAATGAAACACACAGCGAAGAAGTGAATATAGAACAACAGGGGAAGCAATGTGCAGGTGAAAAACACACACAGCAGTGTGAATGTTAGAATGGACTTATGAAATGAACTAAAGTTTACACAGAGGGTGAAGGCAAAGAAGAAAGAAGATGAATTTTTTGTAATATGCAAAGTGCATAATGTGATTTTTATTTTTACAGCAGTATATGTCAAAGTTTGTTTTACAGCAGTAAATGTAAATGAGATTTTCACACTGCCTAAAATCTCAGGAGGAGACAAAGTAACTTTTGTTGTTGAATTTCTTTTGGTGAATCCCTCTGAGTTAAAGAGGATGAATTTTGTATCAGTCTTTTATTAATGAATATAAAGGCTTTTATGGAATGAATATAAATGTTTTTATGGGTGTGTAATACTCTGTTCTCAGAAATTTTTCAAGCTTCTATGTGCAAAAGATCCTCGAGAAAAACAGAGCATTGTCTCTGTGTGCAGTTTGTTTGTTTGTTTGTGGGATTTTACCATAAAAATCCCCAACAATGAGTAATACCATTTTTATGGGTATTAAACACATATCGGGTATATATTTATATAGAGGTCACTTCGTTTTGTCCATCCAATTTTTTTTCTCTCTGAGAAATCCACCCACAAGATTCTCTTCTTTGCAAGAAATCCACACTTAAGAACTGGTGGATGTTCTAGAGAAAACAAGTCAAAGATGTGTGACTTAGTAGAATTATATTCTCAATTATTTCTGATATGTACGTTGCTTCATGGAAGTAACTCTAGTCATAGAGAGTGCGGCTAAGTGTCCCTATAACAATAGAGAAAAATTAATGGGTTATCGTTGTGAAGATAGGTGGCATTCTTAAAATAAGATAATTACTCATGCATGAGGAGTTGGGTAAACATAGAGAGTCAGTTAGCGAAGTGATTGAGTGGTTGACTGTTTGAGTGTTGAGTCATGTCAAGTTAAGTGATAGACTACTTTGAGTATGTGATTACATGTGGTTGCATGTCAACATATTTTAGGCAAGTAGCTAGTTAGAAAAGGTTAAATACCCTTCATCCTAGGCAAGTAGCTAGTTAGAAAAGGTTAAATACCCTTCATTCGTTCATTGTAAGCATCATGTTTTGTGTGATCAATATAATAGCAACAACTCCTATTTTATGTGTGAATTATTCATGCTTTGTCCCCTTTCCATTTCCAACAGACCTGACGGTATTTACCTATAAACCACAACAGTGGGATGCGGGCAAGAAGCAAGTAAAGATGAATAGCAAGGTAACAAACATTTGACAACCTTAGAATTATTTGGTGGCCAACTACTAAACAAGATTGGAGATTGGAATTTACTGGGAAAAAGGATGGTCTTTGTCCAAGAAAAAGCTCCAAGAATGTTACAATTGAAATTTTCTGGCTTCTTTAGGTGGCATTCCAGTACCAATAGTACTTGAAGTAGATGATAATAATTTGACTAGTACTATTGATATTCCTTTTAAGCACTCTATGTATTATTGATATTCCTTTTAAGCACTCTATGAACTACATCAAGAGAGTAAACGATCACGTTACTAGCGCTTGGACTTCTAATCACTCTACTTATGATATAGATTATGATGATGAAGAATGACTTCACCAATTCAATAATAATACTGAAGATTGTGATGACAAAGAAACTAATAAAATTAACCAAGATGTTCTATCGAGAGAGTTCTCGGTAGACTAGACTGTTTGACTATAAATGATGCGCTTGAAGTTTTTTCTGGATTGACAGAAGTGGAAGTTTTGACATTAATTTGACATTAATACATGCCCATTGGATGGAAAAGCGAAAGATCAAAGGTGCAGCACTCGTTCACTAATATTAGCTGATGTTTTGCTTTACAATAATTTTTGCTTTAGTCGCTTACCTAATCTCTTGGAAGAGTTGTAGGTAAGTAAAATATGATGTAGTAGTTTACCTTTTTTTCTCTTTTATTTCTAAAAACATTTGAATTACTGAAAATTTAAATTTATATTATTTTTTTCTCAAATCTCAACTAAATTGATCTCATAAAACAGAAAATAAGTTAATAATAATAGCAAACATTGTGTGAGCCCAGTATCCTATGATCAACTATATATATGTATAAGCTTTTTTAGAAAAAAGTACTAACTAAATTGACCCCATAAAACAAAAAGTTAATTAAATATAAAAATAACCAAAGTTGTTTGATCTTAGTATCCCCGTTATGCACTATATGTATTTCTAAAAACTTTGGGAAGAAAACGATTTAGTTTATCTTTATGTTATTGGTATCCATAAACGTAAGGATAAATTTATAGCTCTTCAAGTTAAATTAAATAATGTAAATCACTATCTAAAAACTTTGGGAAGAAAACGATTTAGTTTATCTTTATGTTATTAGTATCCATAAACGTACGAATAAATTTATAGCTCTTCAAGTTAAGTTAAATAATGTAAATTTAGTATTGGAAAGCTTTTGTTAATTAATATAAGTTTTGTTCAAAATTCAATTTATCTACCTAATATGATGTGTGGGTTGTTGCTTTAGACTCAGAAATATAATATTTAATATAGTATTATTTGTTGTTGAGCAGATTACGAATATATACCAGTGATGTGTTTAATACCCATCAAAATTCCATGAAACTATTTCGGTGAATTCTGCAAAAAGAACTTTGAATACATATGCTTTAAGAGCAATAATAATTCTTTGATAATAATGATGGTAGATGAAGATAAAAATCCATGCCGAAAGTTTGAAAGCACTCCAATTGAATCAATTAAAGGAGAAAACATATCGAGCTTTTTGTAGAAGACACCTAAATAGTTTCGGAGAATTTTGACGAGTTTTTAACACATCTCTGCTATATATTCGTAATCTGTCCAACAAGAATAATACCCTAATCTGCCCAACAACTAATAGTGCCGTTTTCATGGGTATTAATAGCTATATTTTTAGTCTAAAACAACAACCACAAATTTTACTAGATAAATAAATAAAAAATTTAACAAACTTTATATTTATTAACAAAAATTTTCCAATACTAAATTTCCAATATTTGACTTGAGTAGTGATAAATTTAACTTTATGTCTATAGATACCATAAACATAAAAATAAACTAAATCATTTTCTTCCCCATATATAATATTTTTCTTCTCAAAAATCTTATACATATATAGTGCATAACAGGGATTCTGGTATCAAACAGTGTTTACTATTATTATATTTAACTTATTTTCTGTTTTAGGGGTCATTTTGGTTGAAATTTGAAAAAAAATTAAAATTAAACAACAAAATCACTTAATTCAAATGTTTATGTTTTTTTAGAAAAGAGGAAAAAAAATCTACTACATCATATTTTACTTAGGTACAATTCTTCCAACCTTTCAAATAAAAATGAGATTAGGTAACAGACGAAAGCAAGCAATATAATGGTAGAGCAAAACATAAAAAATATAAACAATCACCTCATATTCCTGAACCAATGCTGCGCTTTTATCTTCATCTTTTCCATTCAATGGTATTAATGTCAAAACTTCCACTTCTGCCCATCCAGAACCAACTTCAAGCGCATCATTTACAGTGAAACAGTCACATTTCCTCAGGAAAGCCGCCTTCTCCAATCTATCCAGAACTCCTTCAAGAACATCTTGGATAATTTTATTAGTTTCTTTGCCATCACAATCTGCAATATTATTATTGAATTGGCGAAGCCATTCTTCATCATCACAATCCATATCATAAACAATATCATAAACAGCGCGATCAGAAGTCAAAGCCCTGGTAACATGATCGTCTAAACTTGGTAACTTGGTCGTCTGCTGTCTTGATGTAGTTAAAATGGTATTATTCGTTGTTGGGCAGATTACGAATATATACCCGAGATGTGTTTAACACCCATAAAAGTTCCATGAAACTATTTCGGTGTCTTCTGCAAAAGCCTCGATATATTTTCCTCCTTTAATTGATTCAATTGGAATGCTTTGAAACTTTCGGTATGGATTTTCATCTTCATCTCCAAGAACTATTATCAAGGAATTATTATTTCTGTTAAAACATATGTATTCAACGTCCATTAGATTTTATGGAATAATATATGCGGAATGGAATAATATACGATTCGTTGCCTTAACAAAAACAGCAAATATTATGTCATGTGCTATGACCAATGCGCTTACAGGATCCCCGTGCGCTGGATAGTTGAAGGGTGGTAAATGGTAATCCCAATTACTATTTTGTATCTTGCCTGTCAAATCTCGAATTTTCAGGCGGCTGAAATAATTCATGGATAACCTTCGTATTGTTTAACTTGTAGCGATTGTTCGACTTACAGGAGGCACTAATTAGTCAATAGTCTACTTCTACTTCTAATGCAGATAATTTCTGTGTCTCCAGTAGTGTTTTGGCAACCTTTTATCATCCACGGAATGATCTCCTCTGAACGTGAAGCGTCTGGAATGCAGCATCTGGCTATTGGTTGAAAGAAGATGAAGGGGCATTTGTTCAAAAGCAGATTGTGTTAGAAATAGTAAGATCACAACGTCTTTTATTATATCTGCCTGTCGGGTTTCCGGCTTTGTTTTCCATTTTTTAATCTGTAAATAAATAACTGGCAAACATAACACAGGGTTTTCAAAGTTGGAAAAAGTGTGTATTTCATATCGTTGTAATCATAAAATTGAGCTTTCTTAATAAAGAATTACATTTTTTTTCCTATGATTGAAAAATATAAATTTGAGCAAGATTACAATTTCTTTTAATGATCGAAAAATATTAAAAATGAAAATATATATCATATTGATTTAGTTTAGTCATTAATTTTATTATAATGGTAGTCATGTAATTGGATACATGTAAGTATCTAAAATTTATTTGGAAAAGTAAGTAGTTGAAAAGGTAAAGTAAATGAAAGTACTAATTAAATTTGTGAATATTAATTTAAATAAAATTAGATTTTAAGTATAAATGGTTAATATTTAATATTTAACAAATTTAATTTAATGTTAATGTTTTTCTTAATTAAAATTTGATTTAATTATTATGTAAAAAAAGAAGGATAAATTCAATATTGGATTTACGGAAGTGGAGTTTATATGTGGGTTTAATTAAAAAATAATAATAATACGTTAAATGTGAGTTTATATTTGAGAGTAGTTTTGCATATGTTATATGGAAAGGTGAAAATGAAAATTAAAACTTCAACAAGTATTTCTGAATGTTTTAGAAGCGATATCCAGGTCAAGCAAGGTTGCCCATTATCTCCTACTCTTTTTGGTTTATATATTGACAAGCTTGATGAGTGGTTAAATTCGCAAGGGGATGATGGTATCCATTTTGGCAAGTTTTTTACAAGACTTCTTTTGTATGTAGATGACCTTATTATGATCGCTAAATCTACTCTTGGTTTGCAAGAGAACTTACTATCTCTTAAGAATTTTTGTAGAAGCGTCAGGATGCAAGTCAATATTAGCAAAATGAAAACAATTGTTTTCTTAAAAAAGAAAAAAAACGCAACCAACATAAGTTCTACTTCCGAGGCAACATTTTGGAATAAGTTGTGGATTACAAATACCTAAAAATTGACTTCGACAAAAATTTAAGCTAGGATGGTTGTAGAAATCAAAGAACTTTGGGGGGTTGGAAAGCATTTTATGCTTTCAAAATATGTGTAGAGAGGAAGAGTTATCGGACTGGAAAACCACTCAAACTCTTTTTGGGCTTCTAGTGATTCTGGTGATTCTCTATGGCTGTGAAGTGCGTCACAGTAATACATCTGACATGTAGTGCAAACAAATTCAAAATTAAAACTGTAGTTCTTTACTCTATCTCGTTAAATTTCCGAGTCATAAGGTATTTAAAAAATATTGAGCAAATCGAAGAGTGCATATGGCCTAAGGTTGTCTTTAATGACATATTTTGCAAAAGAAAGAAGAATTGGATGCACCAAACTAACAAATGGTTTAGTAAATGGGATATTTGCTTGAGCATGTGTCTCATAAATAGTAAAGAGATAAAAGATTTTGTTATGGATAAGTTCCACAAGGGTACTTGGGATAAGGAACTAGGGAGAAAGAAAAAATACAATATTGAAGTGTTTAACCCCGCTCATAATCATCAAAAAAAAGCATACATATAGGCCAATATTTCTTGAAGAGCCAAAATTCTTATTGCTCAGCTAAGAACTAATTCTCATCAACTCCATTGTTAAACAAGGTGTTGGAAAAGGCCAAGAGAAGTATGGGATGAAAGAGTATATATTTTTTCGTTCTTCTAGAAAAGTGGAAACAGAAAAGCATTTGAGTTTACAATGTGAGGCCTTCAAAGACAATAGTGAAAGTTATGCAAATATTTTAGCAGCTAGCTCTTGGGATAATCTATTTAGCAAGGGGTTTGTCGAGAAGCTGGGAGCGTTTATTGTGAGGTTTCTAAGGAATATGGTCGAATACATCAACCCGATGAAGAAGCAATATGTCCCATAAGCTATCTTTACCCTTGTGGACGTTATAATAATTCTCCTTCTCTCTTTCTTATGTTATGTAAATAATACTAGTTAATCATATTTGTTAATCTTTTGTGGCAGCATTCCACAATAAAATATTTTATTAGTTGTTTTATTTTTGTGATAAATTCTTTATGTATGTATATTTAAGTTAAGTGAAAGGTACTAGCTACTATATATCCCTTGTTAATTATTGTTTTATATTAAATGAATAAAAATAATACACATTACAAATTTTGATACTTATTCGATTTTATTAGATATTATAATTTACTTGATTTATTTAATTTTTTAACTATGTTCGATAAGTTGGTTTATTTTGGAATAGAAATTCTATAATTTTAATTTATTTTTTCATAATTGTGAGTTCGATAGGTATGGATTTAACCTCCATGGAATATTTTATGATGTTGTTCGTACAATATGTTGGAAATATTGTCATTGATGGCAAAGGAGTAGCACAAGGAACAACAAGCAAAGGAGCAGCAAGGTAAGTAGGAGCAAGGCACAAAGGAGCAGCAGATACATTGATGGTTTGATACAACATTGATGTTGGCATGTTGATGGCTTGATGCTTGTGTTGATGCCATGTTGATGTCTTGATGCTCGGATAATGTTGTAGAGATTGTTTAATGAATAATTTGTGGTGACACTAATTTCTTGTTAAGTGAATTATTGTGCCACAAAGGCAAGACTCCATGAAAGCAAAGGCAACTTTCCATGACAGAAAATCAAGACAAGACTCAATAAGGTTGAGGAAATGACATGAAGTAAAGATGAATTTGAACATATATATGTCTTTGGAGAGTCAATGTCACATACATGTGCTTGCATTATTTTCATATGTTGTGTGCATATTGTTTACATTGGAGAATGCTTGCATGTGTTGCGGTTGTATAATGTTGCTTTCTCTAGTATCTTGATAGATGCACCTAATCTTATATATGGTTTAAATAATATGTGGTGGAGAAATTATTTATTTTATAATATTCAAAATATGAAGAACTTGGAAATGAATGAGTGGAAGGAAAAGAGTCAAGCCTTTTTACTTCATATTCTTATGTGGAATACAAACAACTAGCAAATTATGTTTATAAAAGATGTGCTTCTTGGAAGCATAATGTGGTTAGAGAGTGGGAGAATGTGGAAGAGTTGATTGATGTATTATGCATTAGTCACCTGGCACATTTGAGACTTATGTGAAGTAGAATTGAAGTGAAGAACATGTAGAAATGAAGATGGATATATGTAGAATTTATGACCTAGTAAACTAACACATTGTTATTTCTTATTTTCATCATGGGGTTGTAGTCCCCTTTCAAGTTGTGTCTTGATAAATATCCAATTGGAGTTGGTTGAAGTAGGAACCTGTTGTGGGTTGTAGCCTACATAAAACATATGGGAGTGAGCTTCGTTTCATGTTGCAACTTGCAGAAAACTGAGGTAGCAACCTCCTGTAGGTTAAAGCCAACAAAATAAAATGTAATAAGGAGTAGGAGCTTGACATTAATCACAACAATAATAAAATCATGGTTTTCTTCCTTTATGGGTGTCCACGTATATTTGGTGTCAATATGTGTTGTTATTATGTACTGATGTGATGTTTTGGTTTTCTTATTACTTGTTATTTACATACTCAATCTACTGGTCCTTATTTGTTAAGTTGATCATGTAATGTTTCAGCTAATGATATTAATGAAAATCATTTTAATGTCCATGAATATACTAAATTGATCCCCCCCCCCTCAGTTTATTCAAATTTTCATCAATTGGTATTAGAGTGGGTTCCTTCTATATAAGCCTAACATCTTGAAGGTAGGTCTAATTAAGTCATGGACTATCAAAGTGTATCTATTCTGAGTGAAAAAAACTTTCATGAATGGAGAGATAAGGTTCAAACTAAAATAAAAGCTTATGGACTTGGTGTACGGAATCTTGTATGTTATGGTTGCTGCAAAGACTCTCTCTCTTTGCAAGAACAATATTGGAATGTTAAGGAAAAATGTGTTATGTATAAGAACATTCATAATATGGATATTGATACAATAATTGATTTAACTTCTCTAAAATAAATTTGGGATAGATTGAAGCTCATGCATGAAGAGACTAGAAGCAACAATGTAGAGAAAGGAAAGAGAAAGAGGAAGGAGAAAAACCCTTGTCAAAAGGAAAGTGTTCAGTTAAATGAAACCTTTACCTATGTGAATGTGCAACACTCTCCGAGGTAAATTTGCATATAAACAACATAATAGGAACAAATTTACAATAAGAATATGAGTCATCAAAATCCATATATACATCAATACATTTGCACATCAAAATCAAGGGAGTGAATTTTTCATTAAAAGTGCAATGAACGAATAGATGATGGGACTACCACATTCCACCCGACCATAGATTGCATGAGCCAAGTCTCTCTTTAGCCAATCACCCCCATGGCATATTCCAAGCATGAATGTGGGACTAAAAAAGCACATAAAAAACACCAAACAATGTGGATGCCACTGGAGTTATCTGCCTACACCGTTAGGAATTTGAGTGCCTCCTAGTCTCTAAAGCTTTATCGTGTATCCACAACCTAATCCATGGATCACTAGGCCCTACACAAAGACATACCCTCCATGCTTTATCGTGCATTCCATCTTGGAATCACTACTCCCAACGGAGAGAAGGTCACCTCTTGGCTTTGTCGTAGATCCCGTCGTTCACCGACAAGGACTCCAAGGCCCACCAAGGAACACAATATGGCTTTACGGCAACCCACATTTTGGTTCATAGGTTACTAGGCCAGTGGCTTCGTGCATCCCCAGTCTAGTTCAGGGAACACTACCACCATGTGTTTGTCAATTCAGAGATCCACCCCACTCAACTTCAAATCCAATCTGGCCATCCCCACAAAATGCATGAGAGAACCCATATCATCAAATATATCTTCAAATGGCAAGGCTAGGTTGAAAATACTATCACACCTAAAAAAACCCATTCTATGGTAGAAAAGAAACCCTTGCAATCCCATGCATGCCAAATATAGAAAGGAAAATACACATGCAAGTTTATATCTGCAATGAAGCATGTTGTAGTTACTTGATCCTGCCTTTCACTGCTTGATCTTTGCTTCCTCTTTCCTCCTTTGACTTTATTTCTCGAAGAAAACTCTAAGTATACAAGAGTATGAGAGAGAGAGATAATAATGAGAGAGATCCAGAGCTAAACTGACCAAGTCTTTCCCACTGATCCATAGAAGCCATTTTATTAATGAGGCCTCTATTTTCTTCATTTTCAATTATTTTCCTTCAATTTCCTCCTCACATGCAACATGTGACCTTTCACCTTCCTTTTCTCCTAATTTCCTTTTTTTCATAAATAAATGTGCTAAAGTACTTTTTTGCCTCTTCAATACCTCCGTCATTTCCTTTGCCAATTTCCTTAGCCATAAATAACCAAATGAACACCCCCTAGGATGTCTTGTCCACCATCTAAATTGGAATACATGTCCCATCATCTGTGGTATTTATATATTTTTACATGCAATTTTCACCAGGGCTATTATAGAATCCTCCCCCTTGGTGGAACACCGCCCTCGATGTTCAATGACACCTATAACCAACATGATTGCTAAAAAAAACATACTGCCCATGGAGATTTATAACACAACTCATTATGGTATTTACAATAACCACATATACATCTACACATAGGCACATAACCAGTAAATAAATGAATAAGATTTTCGCATCCACAACAAGGGAATCAAGAGGCTCACGCCTCCACCCTCAAATTAATACAATGATCCACCTCCTTCCCAGGAAGTCCAAAAGCCACTGCCAAGTAAAATCTACATCCAATGGCTAGTGCTATAATACTGCACCACTTGTCCTCTTAGTGAATAGTTACCAGCTCATTGTTCCATGGTGCACTCCCAATGTGCATTTGATTCCATCTGGTAATCCTAATGACCAACAAAAATCCATCCCCGGACTTCCCTTCTCTACTACATAGTCCCTCAAGAAATCCAGTCAATCACTTTTGTGCAGTCACTCACCTTCCAACTTCTGCTAGCACCCCCATCCCAGTTAGTCCATCCCTTGGAAAGGCTTCCTCACATCTGAAGATACAAAAACCAAGGCATATACTTGCCTTAACACATCATACTGGTCATAGCATGCTCATGGACATCTATGGACACTATTGGGTACCAGTGTCCCAAAATGGCCTTGCTCCTAAAGTGCTTTACCAACATATTGTTGCATGTTTCAATTCCTTTGTTTTTGCTACTAATTCCTGCAGTCAACTTCAACCACCTAACAGAGAATTTCATGTATTCCTGTACCAAGAACATAACTTCCATTAGATTTAAAATAAATTGAAATAAATTCACATTGTACTGCATTGGTAGCTTGTCAATAAGGTACATTTGCAATCTTGTTCGCTTCCAATCACAACAAGTCAAACTAGCATATTTGACCAAATAAAGATATCACATCAGGTTATCTCAAACACAACCATCATAGAAAAAAGTCATAAATAAACCAAAATCATAGATTAGATATAATCATGATATACCATAGTCATAAATCACATGCATAATAAAAATGAAATAAAATGTTGATACTTATCCACTTATCAATCCTTAGCTTCTACCTTCGTCTTTATTCCATACACACTCCGGCTCAATTTCTACACTCGACAAACACCTAGTGCCTTCTCCTCAACCATTTTCATACGCACATATAGCCACACTTGACACAAAACACCATGCAATACATGCACCTACACCTAATGTACAACTCATACACCTATAGCTAGTGTACAAAATAGTTCATCATCTATATCTGATGTGCAATACTGCCTAATACATGTAACTACATAGAGTAAAACACATAGAGTATGCACACCACAATACCATATATACATGATGAACATGCATAATACCACATGCCCATAAAACATCATCGAGGACATGCATACAGTACCACACGTACACCAGTACCATATGTACAACATGTACATAGTACCACCGGTACATTGCACCACCTGCAAAACGTGTGCATAGCATCACATGTACATGGTACCACTTGCACAACGTGTACACAATGCCACATGTACACTACACCATTATACAAATACACAATACCACATGTACAGAGTACCACACGCACCACATGTACGCGACACCACATGTACACAATGCCATATGCACTACATGCATATAGCACCACATACACACAGCGCCACATGTAGAATGTGTACACAACACCACACGCACACGACACCACTTGTACAATCATGAACACCACACCATATTTACATAGTACCAATGTACCACATGCACGCAACACCACTTATACATAGCACTACATATCCAACACGTACATAGCATCATATGTACACAACACTGCATATCCAAGATGTACATAGCACCATATTCACACACGCCACATATACATAATGAATTTAGTACAATATGTATACAACGCCTCATATGAAATATTCACACAACCCTATTTGTACCATCCTGTACCTAACATTGCATAAATAACATGTATACTTGCTATGTATACACATCATATATGAAACATGTACAACATATACAGTGTATGCACAATAGTAGTACCACACATCCAAAACCATATTGTCCTTACCAACAAACCTTGCTTCCCATGTCTTATCCATGCTTACCCTAGCATGTCACAAACCACACTGCTTTCACTTTACTGATGTATCCTTCAACATTACCTATCATAACATAAACATAAGCATAATATAAGTATACAATATCAATTCATATCCACATGATATTGGCCTTATATATTTATTGTGACTACTCTTCCCAATTGATTCCTCATAAGACCAAGAACGTCTTCATGTCATTCCCCCGCATAAGCAATCATTATTCCACATAATGATCCCTAGATGCCTTGTAAAAAAATGACATCAATACTTACATACATTCATATATAATCATTAGCATAAGACAATCATGGTCATGTTAGACAATGACATTCATACATATATATTCTATATACATATGTAAACATCACAAAATCATGATCATAACATAATTACCAGATAAGATAAGGTCTAAATTAAGATAAGTTCCTTATTTATGCATAGCCATTGAAAGCAACAACTCCCAACATATCCAAATCATATGAAACCTCTGATCCATTTACTTTACTTTTTTTGGTTACATTTCTTCTGTCTACACTGCTAATTTCCATTTACCACAATGGACCCAACCATTTAAACCAATTGTCATAGCCTTACCTTCCATTGCACTTACTCATGCACATAGCTTCATCTGGGTCTTATATCATCGGTTGGGTAACACACATCTCTCCTGATTTCCATCAACTTTCCTCTTTCCCAACCAATTCCCAAGACTCAAAACGTAAAAGGAAAGACAAGAAACAAACAAGAAGAAGACCATAAAAACCAATAACAGCATGACACCACAAACAAAGTGGTATGGCCATAAAATAGACATAAAAAAAGCCGCAAATCAAGCTCAACAATTCATAAAAGGCCAAAACCACAAGACTAACAACAAACACCATGACTCAATCCCCATGGTTCCCATGGAAATCTCAACCCGAGCCTTCTTCAATATGTCATGGCAACCTCATTTGACATGCAACTACCTGCATCATGCTCACACATGTCAACCACATGTTCCAAATATCAATACAATCATATTTATCATTTTGAAACCAAATTTTTTAAACAATCATGTCATAATCCATAGTCATTAGACATAATGCTACAACTATCAACTACATTCAAGTACATAACAATTGTCTCAACACATACATGTTATTAAATTCATCTTAAAAGAAAATCATTTGAACGCATACTCATATGAAGCAATTTGACAATCATTAAACCACTTTCAAACATACCATGTTAAATAAATCAACTAGGCACCAACACTCAATCACCAAATACACATCATAATCAAACAACCAAGCACCAAATATATGACATAAGAAAATTCATATCTTAATATATATTAGGGGAGGCTATCTTGTCTACATAGTAAAGCTAGGTTAGCATGATACAACTTCACAACATATCAACTCAAACATAAATCATGATATCCCTAATAGTAACAAACTAACATTTTCACGTCATAAGCTCATAAGTATTTGTCGTTCATGCATAACAATCACATATGTATGATCAATCTAGATTATTACGACACCATATCACAAATACGTCAGCTCATACCTAAATATTTCAACCATAATCATCTGCATAGGCCAAACCAGATTAGCACAATACATATAACATCAAGATCTTCAATGCAATGAAAATAACCATCACACATATTATGAATCCAAATTACAACATTAAAATCTCAATGAAGCAACCCTAATCATCAAGTTAATATAATATAACAATAATAATCTATATATCATTCTCATCAACAACATATAACCTAATCATCAGCTTACCTAATATAAAACAGCAATAGAAATGCATACAACTATAGTAAAGAATGATAGTAACCAATAGTTTTATGCATTTTCATATAAACAACATAATAGGAACATATTTACAATAAGCATATTAGTCATCAAAATTCATATATACATCAGTACATTTGCACATGAAAATCAAGGGAATGAATTTTTCATTAATAATGTAATGAACCAACAAATGATGGGACTACCATGTTCTACCCGACCATAGATTAGTTGAGCCAAGTCTCTCTTCAGCCAATCACCCTCTTTCCATATTCCAAGCATGAATGTGGGACTCACAGAACACATCAAAAACACCAATCAATGTGGATGCCACTAGAGTTCTCCACCTACATGTGAGGAATTTTAGTGCCTCCTAGTCTCTTAGGCTTTACCATGCATCTGAAGTTTGATCCAGGGATCACTAGGCCCTAAACCAAGACATACTCTCCAGGCTTTATCGTGCATTCCTTCCTGGAATCACTAGGCCCGACAGACACAAAATCCACCTCTTAGCTTTACCGTATATCCCTCCATTCACCGGCAAGGATTCCTAGGCACACAATCTGGCTTTACCATAACCCACAATTCAGTTCAGGGGTTACTAGGCTAGTGCCTTTGTGCATCCTCAGTCTGGTTCAGGGACCACTACCACCATGTGTTTGGCAATTCAGAGATCCACCCCACTCAACTTCAAATCCAATCTGGCCATCCCCACAAAATGCATGAGAGAACCCATCTTATCAAAGCTATCTAGAAATGGAAATGCTATGTTGAAAATACTGTCACACTTGGAAAAACCCATTTCGTAGTAGAAAAAAAAAACACTTGCAATCCCATGCATGCGAAATATAGCAAGGAAAATACACATGGAAGTTGATATATGCAATGAAGCTTATTGTAGTTGCTTGATCTTGCCTTTCCTTACATGATCTTTGCTTCCTATTGCCTTCTTTGCCTATTGTGCTCCAAGAAAACTCTAAGTATATAAGAGTATGAGAAAGAGGGAGAGAGAATAATGAGAGAGCTCCAAAGCTAAACTGACCAAGACTTGCCCATTGATCCTCAAAAGCCTTTTTATTAGTGAGACTTCTATTTTCTTCATTTTCCGTTATTTTCCTTCAATTTCCTCCTCACATGAAACGTGTGACCTTTCACCTTCCTTTTCTCCTAATTTCCATTATTTTCATAAATAAATGTGCCAAAATACATTTTTCCCTCTTTAATGCCTTATCCATTGTCTTTGCCAATTTCCTTAGCCATAAACAACCGAATGAACACCCCCTAGGATGTCTTGCCCACCATCTATCTTGGAATACGTGTCCAATGATCCATGGAATTTATATATTTTTACATGGAATTTCCACCAGGGTTGCTATTAGAATGTACCTGACTCTCATGAAGAAAAGACAGATGAAAAATTAAGCTAGGTTTGACTTATCATTGGCTAGTATAAACAGATTGAAGAATGAAAACAAAGATCTGAAGAAACCGGTGCAAATAAGTGATGAGAAGAGCATGAGTACAATGAGGAAATTGCCATTTTTAAGACACAAATTAAAGAAGAAAACATACTATAAGAGGTGAAGAGTAGTAAATTCAAGAAGAGAGACCTATAGTGGAGAAGATTAGAAGTTGAGGTTGATTCAGCTATAAGTAAGTTAGAAGCAAAGAATAGGTTGTATAAGTAGTTAGAAGAGTGATCTACTTGCAGATCTGAAAATTAATAAAACAGAGAACCACGGGACAGACTGTAGACACAAACACTGGAATAACACAGGTCTGCAAACAATACCACTACTTTATTATGAAGAAGAGATGAGCCATTTAAAAACAATGCCATCATTCTCTTTATTACAAAAGATAAAATCAAACTGCATAATTAGATAAAGCCAATATATTTTAGATGTTTACTTTTTTAGATGTTTCCCTCTTTTCTATTCTTGGATGTTTCCAATGAAATAGTACGCTTTTTCTTGGTTTCCCAATCAGTGAGATGTTGCTGATTTTTGTGTCCTTTCTGGTTGCCCAATTCCTCCCTGTTTAGATCAGGAAGCGTCCAGGCTTCCTCCACCAACTGAGGGAAATTGCGTTGCAATGTTTCTGCATTGATCCAATTTGCATGTGCTGGTGTGTGTCCCTTCTGACCAACCAAATATGAGAAGTATAGCTGATGTTGTGTATCTTGTTTCTTGAAGTCCAGAATTGTATCTTTGAGCAGAGGATGCTGAAAATATGGAATATTGTGAACCGGATGATGAATTGTAACAGATTCCTCAAGGAGAGGTGGTTCAAATAATTTGAGATTATTAACATTAAGAACATCGTGGATGTCAAGCTAGGAAGGCAACTCCAAGCGATATGCATTTTCTCCAATGCGTTCCAGAACAATATATGGGCCATATCTCAGAGGGTGCAGCTTATGACGCTGGCCCTTGAAGCGTTGCTTGTCCAACAAGAGCCACACACGATCTCCAGGTTGAAAAGACAAGTGTGTTTGCTGCTTGTCATGTCTCTGTTTGGCACAAGCTTGGGCTGCTTGCAAAGCAGCAGTTACTTAAGCTTGGTGTTGAGAAATGGAGTGTATAAAATGATGAGCTGATTTTTGTTCCTGTTGTTGATGTGCAGACCCAGAAGGGGTGATTGTTAATGGCATCTCAGAGGGTGCACTTGGTTGAAACCCAAAGCAAACCTCAAAAGGGGAGAAACCAGTTGAGGAGTGTCTTGCTCGATTGTTACTATGTTGAATGATGTGCAAATATGTATCCCACTGTTTGTTTTTGGAAAAGTAGCTACAAAGTGAATGAACCAAAGTACGATTGACAACTTCGGTTTGTTCATCTGTTTGTGGGTGGAAAGCAGTGGAGAAACGAAGTTGGCAACCCAACAAAGACCAAAGAGTACGCCAAAAGGTACTGAGAAAGCGAGAATCACGATCTGAAATAATGCTACTTGGCAAACCAAAGTGTGGCCACACATGATGGAAGAAGAGATCCGCGGTTTTAGTAGTAGAAGTAGTCTTATGACAAGGAAGAAATATAGCCATCTTCGAGAAACGACATACCACTACCCAGATAGCATCATGTTTACGAAAAGTAATAGGAAGGCCACTTAAAAAGTCCATGGAAATGGATTCCCAAGGATGAGAGGGAATTGGTAATGGCTGATACAAACCATGCTTACGATTTGAGGGCTTGCTTTGTGAACAAAGAGAACATGCACGTATGAATTTTTCCACTTGCTTTCATAAGGCACACCAATAGAAGTGGCGTTGAAGATTGAGAATGGTCTTGGCTATGCCAAAATGTCCTCCGCATGAAGAGGCATGTGCTTCACGGATGAGAATGTGACGATCATCAGATTGTGGCACACATAGTTGGTTCAATTTATACAACCAACCATCACAAATGGTATAATCAAGAAAGGGAGTTTGGTTGATGACTGTAGGGTGTTGCAAAGCTTCCCATATCTCACCAAAGAATGGATCTGTTGCATACATATCTTTCCAAGCATCATATGCAGCACAACGCACCTCTAGAATGTGTTGGAGCTGAGCAGGCGGTCGACTTAACAAATCAGCCATCTTATTACATGTCCCCTTCTTGTATTTAATCACCAGATGGAATTGTTGAATGTAAGAAGCCCACTTGAAATGGCGTTGCTCTTGAATCTTTCACTGTGAGTTGATGAAGATTAGCGGATGATGATCTTTATGGAGGATGGTCTCTTTGCCAAGAATGTAATGGCGCCATTGCTTCAAAGCTTGCACTAAACTGTAGAATTCCTTGTCATAGGTGTTGTACATGAGCTTAGCATCTGCAAGTGCCTCAAAATGGTATGCCACAGGGTGGCCTCCCTGTTTAAGAATAGATCCAATGGAAAATTGAGAGGCATCAGTTTCCATCTCAAATGGTTGATTCATATCTGTCAAGCGAAGAACAGGAGCAGAGCATAAGGCACTCTTGAGTTGAGCACAATTTTGCTTAGATTCGGCATCCCAAATAAACTTTGCTTGATGAGACAACTGGTGCAAAGGGTGAACCAACTGTGAAAAATGAGAGACAAACTTTCTGTAGAAATTAATACCCCCCATGAAGCTCTTGAGGTCATGTGCATTGGAAGGGGCTGGCCATTGTGCCAAGGCTTGTACATGAGAGGGATCTGGGCGAACCCCTTTGTTGTCAATAATAAAACCCAAATATTGAACTAATGTTTGTCCAAAACAGGAATTATTTTCTTTGACCTGAAGGTGATGTGCTCGCAATAACTCAAGTATGGTGCGAACATGCTGAAGATGGTCTTCCCAAGATTTACTGAATACTAAAATTTCATTAAGGTAGATGATCACAAACTTACCCAAATGTGCCTTGAAAACATCATTAATGAATCTCATAAAGGTGGTCGGTGCGTTGGTCAGTCCAAATGGCATGACCAACCATTCAAATAGCCAAACTTTGTTTTAAAATAAGTTTTCCATGTGTCGGCTGCATGCATGCGAACTTGATGGTAGCCTGCAGTTAAATCCATCTTTGTGAAGAAACAAGCCCCGTGTAAATGGTCCAACAAATCCTCAATGCGAGGAAGGGGGTAGTGGTTTTTAACATTGGCTTTATTAAGGGCTCGATAGTCTGTCACGAGGCGCCATTCAGAAGTATCTTTTTTTGGAATAATAAAAGTTGGAGATGCACATGGCGAGGATGACGTCTGAATATGACCGTATGTCAACAATTCTTCAATTTGGCGTT
Source organism: Pinus taeda (assembly GCA_000404065.3). Classification (NCBI taxonomy): domain Eukaryota; kingdom Viridiplantae; phylum Streptophyta; class Pinopsida; order Pinales; family Pinaceae; genus Pinus; species Pinus taeda. The sequence goes on along the minus strand of APFE031004035.1, from coordinate 9,148 downwards.
CTATCTTAGTTTCCTCTCGAGGAGCAAGGCGATAATATGGGGCATTGGGTAAGGAAGCGCCAGGAATAAGATCAATGTGGTGTTCAACAGAGCGTGCTGGAGGCAGCCCTGTGGGTTGGGTGAAGACATCTGCAAATTCATGGAGGAGAGGAGCCATTGAAGGAGGGACTGGATGGGTGAGGTTGTCTGGCTTGATAGGGCGAACCAAGCACAAAGAAACATCTTGCTTTAAATTGACTCTCATAATGGGAGCTTTGCCAATGGAAGGTTGGGTTGATGTGCTAGCTGAGGATGTGAGCACATAGGTGCGCCCATCGTGCTGCAAGTGGTATTGGTGATTTCTAGCATGATAAACAACATGTTGAGCCTCTTGGTATGGAATTCCTAGCAATAAATCAACATAATCTAGAGGAGAAACATCACATACCACAGTATCACGAAAAGGTCCAATAGCAAAGGTGACAACACAACATTGTGAGATGGTAAGACGAGGACCGTCCTTTCTGACCCAACCGAGCTGATACGGGTGGGGGTGAGGAGTGATGGGAAGGCAAAGGCGTGCAACTAAGTCTTGTGACACAAGATTCTTTTGACTCCCATTCTCAAGAATAAGCGTGGCCAACTCATGTTTGATTTGACAATTATGGGTAAACAAAGGCGTAACAGAGGTGTTTGTTGCATTAGCAGTCATGAGGATGAGAGAGGGGTCCACTTCAGTCGGAGTTTCGAGAGAAACAACTGGAAGTGGGGTAGTGGCCTTTGGTTTTTCAACCTCTGTAAAAAGAGCTTTCTGGGGGCGGAGATTTTTCAATACTCGACAATCTGCAGAAGCATGTGAGTTGGTCTTGTGAAATGTACACCAGGGGGTGCGGTGAGGTGTAGGGGATGAGGCAGAGGCGACATTAGAAGAATCAAAGGAAGATGGACCATTTCTGGCTTGAGGATATTGGATTCAAGTACCCACTTTGCGTTCCACCGCCAGCGCCTGAATAAAGGCCTTGTCTAATAAAGCACTATCAAACAACCCAACTTCACGACGAAGAATCATTAGCAAACTAGAATTAAATTTGATAATTAGTACCTCGTCTGGATCGGATATATGGAGTTGAATGTGCAACTTGCAGAAGACATCAATGTAGGCTTGCACTGATTGATTGGGTAGTTGTCGAAGCTGGAACCATTTGGCAAGGAGATTTTGTATATATCCTGGAGGATAGAAGCGTTCACGTAAGGCCTCGAAAAAGAGATTCCAAGATGTGATAGGCGTCGATTTGGTCTCCGCTTGTTCTCCAAGTTCCAGAACCAAGGACATATTCTCAAGATGAGTATCCCACCATGTTTGTGCTAGGCCTTCCAAATGTAGACTGACGATCTGAAGTTTCATCTCCTCGGCCATTGTTGGACAGGTTCTAAAATAGTTGGAGATGTTGCAGATCCAAGACTCAATAGTCTGACCATTCATTTGCCCTAAGAATTTGGGCAGTTGAAAGCATGCATCAAGCTGTATTTTCCCTAGAGGGCGTTGTTGTTGTTGCAGCGTAATTAGCTCTTGAAGAGCCCTAGCTAAATCATTCACTGGCGAGTCTGCATGGGAGGGCTCTTGACGCTCTTGACGGGGCGGCATGATTTTCATCCACTGAATGGAGTGAAATGTATGACCCTTAAAAAAAATTTCTTCGAACAGGTGGATGGCTTCCAAGATCTTACGCTCTGATACCAATTGATCTACTTGCAGATCTGAAAATTAATAAAACAGAGAATCACAGAACAGACTGTAGACACAAACACTAGAATAACACAGGTATGCAAACAATACCACTACTTTATTATGAAGAAGAGATGAGCCATTTAAAAACAATGCCATCATTCTCTTTATTACAAAAGATAAAATCAAACTGCATAATTAGATAAAGCCAATATATTTTAGATGTTTCCTTTTTTCAGATGTTTCCCTCTTTTCTATTCTTGGATGTTTCCAATGAAATAGTACGCTTTTTCTTGGTTTCCCAATCAATGAGATGTTGCTGATTTTTGTGTCCTTTCTGGTTGCCCAAAGAGGACCTTGTCTCCATGAATAACTTAGAAAAGGTAGACATTAAATATGATGATGAAGATTTCCTAAAAGGACATGTAGGAGAAGGCACAAGCACCATGATTAATAAAGAAGAAAACAAAAACAAGCAACAATATAAAATCAAATGAATGATATGAAGAAAGGATTCACTGCAACAAGATGATTCTCCCCTAAGAATGAGTTGAACAAATTGGAAGAACTCAAAGGATATTCTTTTCTCCCGGGAAAAATATCAATCATTTTTCTTGTCATGAACGAGGACATGATGCAGCAAAATGTAATACCAATAAAAGCAATTTTAATGGGCAAAATATGCATCAAATGAGAAGACTCCCTCAAGCAAGCAAACAAAAAAGATAGTCATTCACGACGTATATAAATAATTGCTATGGCTATTGTTTTTTGTGGAATGAATTTGGACATAAAGTTTTTGGATGCAAAATATATATAAAGAAGGGCATGAACTCAAGAAAATACAGATCATTCCCTCCATTTCTTGATCAAACAAAGTGTTATATATGTAACAATATTGGTCACAAAGCCACTAGTGCATCTTGCATACATTGGATGGGATGGCTAACTTGAAAGTGATTTGACTATTAGTCACAAACCCTAGCTTCACAACAAATTAGGACTTGAAATTTTAATCACTTGTACATCACTATTTCCACTCAATTTATTCAAAATTTCATTGTCTAGAAACTCTTAGAAAAAAGTTATAACAAAAACTTCAAAATGTCTTGAATGAGCTAGCTAAACAACTCAACACTAAGATCATAAGATTTAATACAAATGTAATAATATAAGCAACTTGAAAGTGAAAAAAGATCAATTAGTATAATTTTATGCTCCACATATGGTTTTGAACAAAGTGAATCAAGCTATACATTATATTTTTGAATGAAATAATGAACTTTGCATCAAAGTGGTTATGGAAGAACTTTTGGTTGGCTTCAATATGCTAGCATGGGTGTCACTTCATTGTTATCTTGGAGCTGCAGTAATTAGTTATATTAATCAAATGTTCCTTAATCACACTATGAATGTGCTTGAATTGTTGAAGAAATTTGGTATGAAAGATTGTAAACATTCTTTTATAGCCATGAAACTGAATTTGAAACTTTCAATATTTGAAAATAGGGAATTGGTTGATAGAACTAGGTATAAGAAATTAATTAGAAGCTTCTAAGGAAAAAATCGAGTTAGACAAAAAAAAAATTGCTAAATTCATTTATTTTGGTCTTCCTTACCAGAAAAAAAAAAAAACAATTCACTTTCATATGATAATTTTGTAAAGTAAATGGATGAGAGAATACTTATGGCTATTGTTCAAAGATAATATCTTCTACTGCAAAATATAAACAATAGTTACTAACTCTTTAGTATAAGTGTTGAAGATATCATCTGAAAAAGCAACCTGTAAAATTACAGTGAGAATTTTCAAGATCTTGGCGTAGTTCAAAAATCTAGTCCCCTCATCTAAAATCAATGAGAAAAAACCTATTAACCATAAATACCACCACTGATTTGCATATACAGCAAATGTCACTTTATCAAATCTCTCAATTATCAAAAACATCATCAAACCCCAATTTTTTTTATCTAAATCAAATTAACTACAACACTAAAATTAATTTTCTTCTAATTGACTTTCATAACAATTAAATTAAATCTTAAGTTAATTGTTACACCACTGAAATTAATTTTCATGAAAATGAAGTTCAATTTTAAATTAACTTTTGAAAAAATTAGTTTATTTTTCAAAATGAAATTTAACACACTTTGTTAAGAGCATTGGAGAAATACATGAGCATCAAGACATTTTTCTACTTTACTATATGCCTCGTTTTTACAAAAATAACTTGTAATTCAATTCATAAATATCAAAGAAGAAACAATTATTTTTGGCCACTTATGAGAATTATTGGCGGGGGGTTTAAGCATAGCCCAATATCATAGTTGAACATAACGTTTTCTCGTTTTCCTCAAGATATACATAATTTGATGGGTTTAGTCATCACCATTAGAACATTTATGCATATGTCAACCTGTAATTTCAAGGACCACATGCAACAAATTCTTCTCTTACTACCAGTTAAAATATCTCGAGTTTTTTTCTTTAGTATGTAAGTGTCGTTATCAGAGATTTCATTACCCACTTTCTCAATTCAGAATCATTGGAAGCATCAAGTGTAATCCTTGCCAGCCAGTCTCTCCTAACTACGTGAACAGTTGTTCACGTTGATCATCATCTGCTTAACGTCATCATCATCTCGTCATAGTTCTCAGTATCATCATTGTCATACTGCCTAATATTATATTAGGCAGTATCATCATTGTCATACTGCCCAGTATCATCATACTACCCAGTGTCATCATAGTCATACTGAGCAGTATCATCATAATCATACTGAGCAGTATGATCATCATATTAAATAGTATCATCATTTTCATACTTCCGAGTATCATCATCGTGATCATCATAGTCATAATAATTAGCCATTCATTCATCACCACCATTGTCATTTGAAAGGAAAATAGAAACGATAATATGTTGTCCACCTATAATGAAAATACCAACTACCATCCATTCATTGCTGCCATTGTCATTTGAAAGGCGAACAGAAATGGAAATATGTTGTCCACCTGTAATGAAAATACCACCTGGAATTATATCAGTGGGGATAAAGAAGTACTTAAAATTGTGGTCTAAAAACATCTGGTACACATCAAATGTGACCTTAACAGGCCCATGTGGATCACAAACATGAACCTTTATGTCATGGGTAGATCAAGTGTTTCCAAATAGTAAGGCGTCTGCGCTGCATTAAGATTTTTGGATTTTATAAGTTGGAGGGTTTCAAAAGATTCATCGAACACATATATTCTATCACTACCACATAGAGCAATGAATCTAATATGATGACGACTATGGGGCTTGATCTTAGTTTTCCAGCGAAGTATTTCATGGTGTTTAGAATAAATCTTCAATCCAATTTTATCTTTCCAACCAATTCTTCCATAGTCACACATCAAAATATCCCTTGTCCTGGTGAAGACATGAAGATTAGCTGTTTCAATTGGTATGGTAAACAGCATCGTGTACCGATTAAATTCGAAAACTTTGCATTCATAGTTGGGAAAATTACAAATAATACTGTTTTTATGGGTATTAAACACATCTCGGATATATATTTATATAGAGGTCAGTTTGTCCTGTCCATCCAAAGTTTTCTCTATATGAAAAATCCACCCACAACACTCTCTTGTTTGCGAGAAATCCACCCACAACACTCTCTTGTTTGCGAGAAATCCACCCACAAGAATTGGGCGATGTTCTGGAGAAAAAGAGTGAAAGATGTTTGATGTAGTAGAATTATATTCTCAATTATTTCTGATATGTACCTTGCTTCATGGAGGTAACCCTAGTCACAGAGAGTTCAGCGAAGTGTCCTTGGAACAACAGAGCAAAATTGAATGGATTCTTGTTGTGAAGATAGATGGCCTTGTTAAAATAAGATAATTACTCATGTATGACGAGTTGGTTAAATATAGAGAGTTAGTTAATTGGGTGGTTGAGTGGTTGAGCTTTTGAGTGTTGAATCAATTCGAGTTAAGTATTAGACTACTTTGAGTGTGTGATTGCATGTGGTTACATGCCCAGATATTTTAGGCAAGTAGCTAGTTGGAAAAGCTTAAATACCCTTCACTGGGTTCATTGTAAGAATCATGTTTTGTGCGATCAATTGAAGAGCAACAGATTGTGTTTCATGTTTGAATTATTAATGCTTTGTCTCCTCTGCCCTTCCAACAAATTGGTATTAGAGCAAGGTTACAAAGAGATACAACAGACAGATTTCCAGTAGTCTATGTGGGAGGAGACAAATTCATATTTTCTCGTTAAATGTGATTACCTTATGTTATTTTCCATGCACGCAGATTCCATCTATGATTGGAAGCGTTAGAGGAATAATGCGACAGTTAATTAACATTGAAGGAGTAAGAGATCCTGCAGCAATAACAGAGCAGTGTGAGGAAGTTGAAAGTATTTTTTCGCCATCACTGAGCCATAATCTTGAGTTATCACTTCATTTAGAAGAGTAGTTTTCTTGAATAAGTAGTTGCAACCACCCATTGGGAAATTGAGTAGTCAACCAGCAAGTGGTCGTTTAGCAGAGAAGTTAGTGTTTGTCACAACTCAATATTGAGTCAACGTGTTTGAAATTTATGTGAAGTAGCCTCCAGGTATTGAAGTTAAAGGAAATCAAGGTAAAGTTTACATGTTGAAGAAAGCGCTTTATGGACTCAAGCAAGCCCCTATAGCTTGGTATAGTAGAATTGACATCTACATGATCAAAAATGGATTTTCCAAAAGCAACATCGAACTTACCTTGTACAAAAAGGTAAATGAGCATGGACAGATTCTGATTGTTTGCTTATATGTTGATGACATGATTTTTACAAGTGATTTTGAGATAGATGAATTTAAAGAAGCCATGATGAAAGAATTTTAGATGACAAATCTTGGTCTCATGAAATATTTTCTTGGCATAGAAGTTGAGCAATCCGGAAAAAAGGAATTTTTATTTGTCAAAATAAATAATTCAAAAATTTGTGGAAAATATTTAGGATCGAAAATTGCAAACCTATCCCTACATCAGTTGCAATAGGTATAAAGTTAAGCAAGGATGATGAAGGATCATATGTCAATCCAACTCTATTCAAAATATTGGTCGGCAGCCTCATGTATCTCATATCTAGAAGATCGGATATGATGCAAGGAGTGAGTTTTATTTCAAGATTTATGGAGACTCCAAAAGATACACATTGGAGTGCGAGAAAAAGAATTCTAAGATACATAGCAGGAACTAGAGATTGTGGCATAATGTATGTAAGCACAAAAAAGAAGTATTTGGTTGGATACACAAATAGAGATTTTATAGGCAATTTGGATGATAAGAAGAGAACTTCTAGTTTTTTGTTCCACCTTGGTTCAGGTGTGATTTCATGGGCATCTAAGAAGAAACCTATTGTGACACTTTTGCCCGCAGAAACAGAGTATGTAGCAGCAGCATTAGCAGCATGTCAAGCAATGTGTTTAAGAAGAGTATTTGGTGGACTCAAGAAGAAACAACAAGGATCGACAGTAATATATTGTGACAACATCTCAGTGATTGCACTATCCAAGAATAGTGGGTTTCATTAGAAGAGAAAGCATATTAATACTAGATATCACTTTATTAGAGAACTTGTGAGGAATAGAGAAGTTCACTTGAAGCCTTGTAAATCTAGTGATCAATTGGCTGATATATTTACTAAGTCATTAGGACAACATGTGTTTGGGTATCATAGAAGAAACTTGTGTGTTGTAAGCCTAGTTGACACATAGACTAGTAGGTATGTTTGAGTTGTCATGAATCATGTTTTAATTTAGTAGTTGTAATTAAGGGGGAGTGTTAAAGTAAGATAATTACTCCTGCATGAGGAGTTGGCTAAACATAGAGAGTCAATTAACTAAGTGATTGAGTGGTTTAGTGTTTGACTGTTGAGTCAAGTCGAGTTAAGTGATAGATGACTTTGAGTGTGTGACTGCATAGGTTGCATGTCAAGATATTTTAGGCAAGTAGCTAGTTGGAGAAGGTTAAATACCCTTCACCGAGTTCATTGTAAGCATCATGTTTTGTGTCATCAATAGAATAGCAGCAGCTCATGTTTTATGTGTGAATTTTTCATGCTTTGTCTCCTCCTCCTTTCCAACAGACCTGATGGTATTTACCTATAAACCACAAGAGTAGAAAGTTGGCATGAAGGAAGTAAAAAAGCGTTGAGTAGCAAGGGAACAAACAGTTGACAACCTTACAATTATTTGGTTGCCAACTACTAAACAAGATTGGAGATTGGAATTTACTGGAAGAAAGGGATGGTCTTTGTTCAAGAAAAATCACCAGGAATGTTACAATCAAAATATTTTGGCTTCTTTAGTAGGCATTCCAGTACCAATGGTATGTAAAGTAGATGATAATAATTTGACTACTACTATTGATATTCCTTTTGAATGCCCTATGAACTACATCAAGATAGTAAACAACTAAGTTATTAGGGCTTTGACTTATGATCAAATTGTATATGATATGGATTATGATGATGAAGAATGACTTCGCAAATTCAATAATAATATTGCAGATTGTGATGGCAAAGAAACTAATAAAATTACCCAAGATGTTCTTGAGGAAGTTCTATATAGACTAGACAATGTTGCTTTCCTAAGGAAATGTGACTGTTTGACTATAAATTATGCAATTGAATTTTTTGATGGATTGGCAGAAGTGGAAGTTTTGATATTAATACATGCCCATTGGATGGAAAAGAGGAAGATCAAAGGTGCAGCACTGGTTCAGGAATATCAGGTCATGTTTATATTTTGATGTTTTGCTTTACAATTATTTTTGCTTTAGTCTCTTAACTAATCTCAATTATTTTTGAAATGTTGGAAGAGTTTTAGCTAAGTAAAATATGATGTCGTAGCTTATTTTTTCTTTCTCTTTTCTTTCTAAAAACATTTGAATTACTCAAACTTTGTCATTTAAATTTATATTTTTTTTTCAAATTTCAACTAACTTGATCCGATAAAACAGAAAGTAAGTTAAATATATAATAACAAACATTGTTTGATCCCAGTACCCCTGTTATGCACTATATATATGTATAAGATTTTTGGGAAGAAAATACCATAATCTACCCAACAACGAATAATACCATTTTCATGGGCATTAAATACTATGTTTTTTGAGTCTAAAACAACAACCCACAAATCTTACTAGCTAAATAAATAGAATTTTGAACAAACTCTATATTAATTAACAAAAGCTTTTCAATACTAAATTTCCATTATTTGACCTAATTTGATGAGTAATAAATTTATCCTTATGTTTATCGATACCATAAAAATAAAAATAAACTAAGTCTTTTCCTTTCCATATACATAGTACTTTTCTTCCCAAAAATCTTATGCATATATAGTGCATAACACAGATAGTAGGTTAGATACTAGTATTTAACCTACTGTCTTTTTTA
>APFE031004031.1:30779-50882 GCA_000404065.3 Pinus taeda | reverse complement strand
AGACTCAACGATAATCAAATTTATGGAGGAGAACATACTATATCGCTTTGGTTGTCCCTTCAAATTAATCATTGATAATACTCAGGCCTTCAAATCTTCCAAGTTCATCAGCTTCTGCCAAAAATTCAATATCGTCATCGGGCACTCCACTACCTACTATCCTGAAGGTAATGGCTTAGCTGAGTTCTCCAACAAAATTGTGGTGAGAGTGTTAAAGAAGACTATCGCCGAGAACCAGAGGAACTGGGACTCCCAACTAGAGTTTTCCCTATGGGCCAACATAGTAACTCCTAAATGATCCATGGGGAAATTTCCTTTTGAGCGGGTGTATGGTAAGGTTGTAGTCTTCTCGATCCAATTCATAATGCTGGTGGTAATGTTACTACAGGAAGTTGAGGAAGATCCGAGTGCCTTGAGATAAAGGGTAAATTAGTGGGTTGAGCTGCATGAAAACAAGGAACATGAGGGGGCCAAATTATCAAATTACCAACAAAAGATGAAATCCTTGTTTGAAAAGAAGGCTAAGGATCGACCTCTTCAACCAGGAGATTTAGTGCTCTGATGGGACATCTGACAGGAAGACAAAAGAAAACATGGAAAATTCGATCCGCTATGGTTCGACCCTTTCAAGATTGTAGAAGAAAGAGGAAATAACACGTACATGCTTGAAAGTCTGGACAGTGAATCTTTGGAACTATCGGTAAATGACCAGTTCCTCAAACTTTATTTCCAAAACTAGAGGTACCTATCTTGCACTTATTGTAAATACTAGTGAGTGTATTGTAATTGTTATATGAAATTTCTAGTTTATGTTGAAAAGTCAATTTCAACAGAATTGTCGTTTCTTTAGAAATGGATCCATGCCTGATGGAAGGAAGGCTACTGGTCTTTAGGTTCTCAAAACCTTTCCAACAAGGCACTGTCCCCAGTTGGAGCCAATGTTGTCACTCATTACATTATGAGTTTTTCAGTTGATCAAATTTACTAAATAGTAGTGAATTTTAGAACCCTCTTCCAAGCCATATAAGAAGTTAAAGCCAAATTAGACCCTCTCTGTTGCATATTCCTTGGAACAAGCTTTCCAACGCTGGGTGGAAATCCAAAAATGGACTCCTGGATCAGAAGTTAGAGCAGATTAAAGGTACCCTTTCAAGGCCACTAAACAAAGGAAAAAATGGCTAAGGGTCGGGCTCATCATAAATCACAGATTGGGGCTTACCAAAGCAGCTACAAAGGGGAAGGAACCTAAAGTTATGATCGACCGATTGCCAGTATCACAAATCGCATATCGGCAGGTCTGGTCTATCGAAGTATCAGGCATATCGGGGGATCTCAAGGTCCAACACATTGCAATTGATTAATCGATGTGACAACTAGGATACAACTCTAAGAACCTTGTGATATCGCTATGCTTCGATAATAGTGTGAAATTGTCAGAGAAGGTCGAAAACATTTAACAAAGGAAATTGGCACAAAAAAAGGAGGAATGGGCCCTTTTCTCTCTCTCCTCCAGGGGGGCCACGTGGCAGAATCCTATTGGTTTAGATGAATCCACATGGAACTTGACATTAGCTTGACGTGGCAGAATCCTATTGGTTTAGATGAATCCACATGGAACTTGACATTAGCTTGACGTGGTAGTATGGAGGACACGTGGCATGCATATTTGATATTTTCAAGGGCCCTATGGTGGGATTTATGGGTGACATGTGTCACCACTCAGTAGGTGCCACATGGCCCTGATGATGTCATCAATATCGTAATCGGTAATCACACATAGTGAAGCCCCTCCTCTAATGAAGTCCCTTTCAGCTTGAGATTGTGATATGCGGGAACTCCCCGAACGCGATATTCTATACAACGGAGTTAAAAAGCTATTGAATCCATCCCTTTCAAAGGTCACATGCTCATTCAAAGCCCTTCACCTCTGGATGACCCAGATTGACTCTACCCAGATCAACGCTCCTAGGCCTTTTAACCCACCCCCTCGCCATGTTTCCCTTTGTCAATGGGGGGGGTTCAAAAAGAGGTTTCCTCACCAGTCATATCACTTCGCACCCCCTCGTCTTCACCTACCACTTACCACTCATGCCACCCTCTAAAAACCACTCGTCCTCAATAATCTCTACCATAATGTGATTGTGATTTCTTGGGTGGGCCCGATCCTATAGATCAACGATTGCAAGGGTCCAAAGGAAATATCAATGGAAAACATTAGAAATCGCTGAAGTGTGGAATTTCATGTATTAAAGGAAAAAGGCCCCTGAACAGGCTTTTAAAGGCTTTAGTGCCTTCGGGCTAAGCACCGTGTTCCAGACCTCGGTCATATGAAGAATATTGTAGAAAGGGGCCAAAGAAAAGGGGCCTAAAGGGGATTGGGACTTGCATGTTTCATAATGTTTTAGTGATAGGGGCTAGCACCAAAAAGTCCCCCATATTACACCATAAGCACATCACCAGGCATATCAAGGTGTTGATAGTGTAGTGCAGGACTTTAAAATCATGATGGGTCGGCATCTGTGGCTTTTAAGAAAATAGGTGGTGCATTCAAACCCAACATGGGCTAATACAGAAAGGCCCATTGTGACATGGAACCAGGGTTGGCACTGACAATAGTAAAAACCGACTTACAAGCTTGAGAGGATTTAATTATCTAGCATGGTATCCCAAATAGAGGGGAAACAAGGTATTGCCCAAGGGTCCTTTGCTTCAGTATTGCGGCCTAGAACTGATAGCGTCCACTCCCAACTTTAAAGGAGGGATGATACAAGCAGTAAAGGATGAAGTGACGGGAGTCAACTGAGTAATATAGGAGGCGAGACCATGATCACAATTCAACTTGAAGTAGTGGCGATCATAGAGATGGGTGTGGAGATATCCTCTTATAATGTTCATTTGATTTTGACTGATCTGTTCTATTGTAATGTACCACCCTTAATGGGACATTTAATATGTTGTAATGTTTTTGGGCCACAAATCCATCCCCGACCATGACAACTAATCAATATGATAGCTAAGACTCGACCAAAGATTTTTGTTGTAATGAATGTTCAAATGATTCCCCTCTCTAGATAAATAGGGGGAAGTAACACTTCACAAAGGTTCAGAAATTTTAAAGAAAACTCTACATGTTATTTTCAAACTGTATAACTTTATAATACAGATCTTTCAGAATATCAAGGAAACAGTGTTGATTCCCCCTTCAAGTATTGCAGTATGTTATTCCTCTGTTAAAACCCATTATGTTCATGCTTCTTCTCTGAACTCAAGCAATTATAGCTGCTAGAAATATTTCATACTTCCTCATAGATTCATTTGTATTTACTTATTAATTCATGTGCCTGTATGGATTGCTAAAATTATATATTTAAATCTGCGCTATATGAATGATATCATTCCACCCCTCTTTCGTCCACTACTTCCACCTATAACTCAAATAAGTGTGGAAATCATTAATGCTTCAAGATCTATGTGTTAAAGGGTAGAATTATTGATGCTTTAAGCTCTACGTGATTAGTTATTCCTTCTCCTTATCCTCTCTCATTACTTTGCAAAAGCTTATTAAACTGTAAGTCCTTGAACTAATCATCCTCCACTATTTTATGCACATATTTCTATGATTTGCATATGTAAAGAAGTAACATAAATTCATGGCTTGCCTCTTTAGATGAAGGAACAAACTCATTCCATTTAAATATATCTATAGAATATATGTGATGTTTCCAGGCACTGGTCTTGTAAGCAATCCAAGGTTGTCTTTGGGAGTGACAAAAGTCCCTTCACAAAAAACATTCTAATTGAGACATGAATACATTCTCTTTCAAGTATCCATTCAATAAAACAATGATCGTGTCTATTGATGGATTTTCCATCCATTTTGTGTTGTCAATCCTAAATTAATAGATAAATTTAGTTCACAATCATATGAAACATTCACATAATCTACATCACTTGAATTCAAAATATCTACATCAACTACATGTATCTTTTTCGGTGGAACATTTGGTTCACATCATTCCAACCTCATTAGGATGAACATTTTCAGGTGTTTTGATGATCCATTTTTGTGGAATTATATGAGATGGTATTGCATCAATATTTGGCCTTCCAATCCTCTCAATCACATCATTCAAAGGATCTTCCTAATCTAATGTAGTGATCAAAACTTGATGAGGGCGAAATGGTGTTTTGAAAGTAGATGCTAAATATTAATCCAAGATAGGGAATCCCCCTTCAAGATGTGGAATATCACCATCAAATTTGTGATATGTCTTTAGATGAGTTAATCTATCTATAGGATCATCACATTGAGAAACATATTTTTTAGCATATCTACAAAGAGTGAGCTAACAATAACTAGCTTGCAGAATTTTGGGAGCTATTGTCTTGGCTGCATAGTGGACCCCACTGAATTTTCCATGGTAGGAATAAAGAATTTCATGGACCTCATATTATATTATGCACCTTCTTAAGCTCCTATCTAGGCTAATATTAAACAAGTATCCCTTTATCCATTTATAGGAAACACTTTTATGATAATTTTCCATCTCTCCTATAAGAAAAGTGTGGAGAAAACCACCATGTTTTTAAATAGTTGGATATAGCATCAAACTAAGGGATCTCTACTAAAATTACAAAATGGTTCATCGGGAAACTCATCATCTACTAACTCATCATATAGAATGTCATCCATCCTTTACAAGAATATGCAACAGTATTTTGTTTTCCATGTTTTTCAATTATGGTGGAGATATAATTGTTGCAATAATAAAATCCATTTAATAATCTGACCATTTATGTCAAGTTTATTCCAAAAATATATAATTGAAACATGATCTCTATGCCCAAATACTAGATACCCATGAAATGTGTGCCTAAAGTTATTTATTTCATAAACTACTATAGGAAATTATTTCTTGATGACTATGTAATTCAACTCTAGACCAAAAATATTTTTTGGTAATCAAATAGACTGCAAATGGGATTTTGTCTTCTTGTTGGACCAAAAACTACCACATTTCCTTGTTTAATGCATTAGTTTAGATGTATAAGGAAATGTCCCACCTAGGGATTTACAAAAAAAATGGATTTTATGAGCTTTTCCTTGATGTATAAAGATATGGCATGAAATTCTATTGTATAGTGGAATTCACTATCGTTGGGCAACAAAGCAAACAAAGGACATGCATGTTTTCTAAATTTTTATTGAAACCTATTAGTATCCTGCATTACTTGGGGATTCTTCTTACATATTTTTTCCTATCAGGGGTAGCTAGTGTTTAATAATGTTCACTTTAATTTAGTCTACTTCTATCACTTAAGAGGATAGATGGTGACCTAAGATATTCCCTTCACTCATAAAAGTATTGCATTTATCATTATCAAGTGAGAGGTTATTTATTCACACCTTGCCAATAATTTTTCAAGTTTAGTCAAAGGTTCCTAAAAGGAATAGACATAGGGTGTGAAATTTCCATGTAGACTTGTATAGTGTCATGGATGACGCCAAAAAAGTACTCAACATAGTTCTCTGAAAAGTTGTAGGAGTGTTGCAAAGGTTAAAGAAAATGACCGTTTAAGAAAATGTGCCCCAAGGGAAGGTTAAGGAGGTCTTGTCTTGGTCCTCAAGGATGATTTGAATTTGGTTATACCCATAAGCACATCTAGGGAAGAGAAGTACTTCTTTCCTATAAAGACATACAATACTTCATCAAAAAGGGTAAAGCCAAATGATCCTTCCTATTAAATACACACATGGCAGAGACAAAATAGGAAGGATAAACATGGGATTCCATTTATTATTGACAATGATATACATTTATAGTAAATTCGTGTGACCATTGGGTTTAAAATCCCAAGGTCTCTTGGAATCTCATGGTTGTTCACATTCTACACCAACCCATAGAGGATTAGGTGTCCAACATTCCCCCCCTTAATTGGAAGGGTTATGTATGAGTCCAAGAAGAGAGCTGTAATACAAAATGTGCAAAAATGCATGGCAGCACTAGACCGAATGTGCTCTCTGAAATGTTGGTATAAATGGCGGTGGTTTAAGGATGACCACCAACACTAGAACACTTAGTGCAGTTCCAAGAACTCTTCCAAGTCTGGCATGAAACTAAGGTCTTCTGCTAGAGGAAGTTCTCCTAATGTTTTGAAGAGGGAAACCTTCAACCATGAAAGGGAGGTCTCACCCCGAATAAAAGGGAGAACCTCAACCTAAAAAGGGAGGTCTCAACCTGTGATGGTTTAAGGATTACCACCAACTTCTGAATGCTTAATGCAGTTCCTGGAACTCTTCCAAAACTGGCAAGAAGATGAAGTCTTCTGATAGAGGAAGTGTCACTAATTTTTTGAAGAGGCATCACCAACTGAAGGCATGCTAAGGGGCATCTTTATCTGGCTACAAATCTGAATCTAGTGTGGCAAGTTGTGGCTCAGGCTCACTTGATGTGGCTTTGAAGCTTGTAGATGACCATCATTACCCCCTTGTTAGATACAAGGTGAGATGATGGAGAAAACTCAACTGCAAGACTATTCAATACTCTACAACAAGTTTTGACATATGACTCGAACATCTTCTTGGTTGTTGATGCCCATTGCCAAGAAGCAATCCATCCAAGATGAATCTCTGTTCTTGCAGGAGATTTGTTTCTAAAGCATCTGTTTGAAGAATGACTAGTTTTATGACAATGCTTACATGGATGAAGATCAAAACAATGATCGTTCATATGGTCAACTCGGTCACAATGTTGGAATTTCACAATCTGTTGTTATTGCTGTTGCTGTGGAGGAGGGGAAGAATCTGGAATAACTGAAGGTGAACCGTTATGAAGTAATCCAACACTCTTAAAATGGATGGGCTTTGAGTAATCTGGAATATGAAAGGACACGTACTTGTCATATCCAAGACTAGTTCTATACTTGTTGTGGAAAATCTCTTCCCAAGGTCTGATGATGGGCTTGGGAAGTACAAACTGAACTCTTGCATCTGCATGTAACTCTATTGCTTTAATGGGCACTGGATCTGAATCAACTGTAACATTATTGTCTTTCTACTTATGGGAGTCTGTTTCAATATTCTGAATAGGTTCAGAATGATGAATACACTGCTGTAATTCTTCCTGTTGTAATTGAGATTCAAGCTACAAAAAGTAAATATTCTCATGTGCATTTTGGAGACAAATTTTAATATTGGAAAGAGAGGTTTTGTTGATCTTAACCATCTCATCAATAATGGAGTGTATTAAATTATTTAGTATTTTCAATACATCATCTATTCGATCCATTTCAGACCAATATAATTAGAGAAGTGATGTTATCTTCAACTACAAATTGGCCTATAAAATGGTAAATAGTTGCAACTATTAGATGAGTAGTTGCTTTAATGCACTTACTTCTCAAACTACTCACATTGTGCAAAAGAAGAGCCAATCTTCTACTTTCTTTGCAAATGGTTTTTTTTTTAAACAGTTGTAGAGCCCACTTGCAAAACATATTTTCATTCCAGATTCACAGATGCAATCATCTTCCAGATTCTTGACATACAAATTGGTGAATTTTTTGATCGACATAAGGTCCAATGAGCTTTCCCACATATACTAGTTTCTCACCTGCACAGGTCCCCCTCTCAATTGATTTCAGTTTGATATCCTTGAAATGATATGCTAGAAGGTGAGTAATTATATACAGGAAACTCAATCCGTGACAAATAAAGAACATAGATCACTGCGCTTGTAATTGCGATGACCTCACAGTTCAAAGTGATAAATGCATTGAATTATGGGCCTCCACACACTCATATACACTGACTGATTTTGACTTGTTTTCTGTGTATGAAAACCACTTAACAATGCTATAAATTATGTGCTAGCAGAGCAGACTTTAACCCAGAAATTCTTCCATCACTCAACCTTGTTTTCTGTGCATAATCCCTCTCAGAATGCCTCAATTTATGTGCCAGACTACAGTAGAAATTCTCCTTGAAATTTGTGCTTCAATTTCTGACCAAAATGCCTTACGAAATGTGCTACTATAGCCAAAATCTGTGCCGACTGTCACCTAGGTTCTCATGCCCTATTTCACTGAACTGTAGCAAAAGTATAGAGGTTCAAACAGCTCGTAAACCCTTCAGAAAATTCACTGGATTTTGCACTCAACTGTCCCATAGAACTCCACAAAATTTTGGCTTGAATCTCAGCTGGCAAACACTGAAAACTCTCAGGGATTTGCTCCTTCCATTTAGCAAGAGATAAATTCCTTGGCAGCTTCATCCATCATTCACTACAATTGTTACATAAGTGGCTCTTTATTCTCTGGATCCACAAGACAGTAACTCTCTCGGCCCAGTTAGATTGAGCTTTTAAAGAGAACAAGTGGAGAGTAACTGTTAGATCTTCTTGACATATGGGCTGCAATTGTTAAAGAATTTGAAAGGGCAAAGTGGCTCTTTATTCTCCAATCCACAATCACTGCATCGTGGCAGACATCATCTATGCACTACACTTCTGCTGCAATACCTGTCTACTGTGTTTGGAGGAGTGTTGCCATGGCGATTTTGTTAGCAGCAGCCAAGTTCCAATGGAGACACAATGAATTTACCAACACACCATCTTGCACCATCTATGTCCAGTGTTCAATTCAATGTAGTTAGCATCCAACTCAGGCAACATTCACCACAATTCTCTGTCGGTGTTCAATGCAGCATACAAATGAATCAATGAGCCATACCAAAAAAAATGGGTTCTTTGTCTCCAATACAGTGTACAAACAAGAGCAACCAACAAGAGTTCATCATCTAGCTTAACTCCCTTAAAAATGATTTAGCTCCTTCAATATCAGTGAATATTAAGACCCCACAAGCGTTTTCTATCTATCTACAGTGAACCTCTACCACTATATTGACCGCTACCTTGTAATGTTTCTTCTATGACTATCAATAATCCTTAACGCAAAGATTATTTAGAGAATAATGACAAGATAGAGGACAAGTATGTAGCAGTACTTAATAAAATGGCCAAAGGGGCAGTATATAACAGAGAGTGGTAGGAGTTATAACAGATTGAGACTAAGAGAGTGGAAGGAGTTACAGTAGAACCAATGCTTTCATTGTTTAAAACAACACTGAATGCAGGATGAGGTGGTTTGGATAATGCCAACTGAGAGCGGATTTACAGTGCTAATAACCAGGAGTGGATTCAAATAGTGGAAGTGTGTCACAAAAAGGCATGGTATGGAATATCCCAGATGTACACCAACATACAATGTTTGGAGCGTGATACAATGTTTGGGTGATATAGTGTTTGGAGCATACAACATTATGGATCCACGAGGAACTGGTGGAATGGGAGCCAAGGAGTGTAACAATGGGAGCGTTGTATGGTAGCATGATAGAGGTGTGGATAGAAACGAAGGAATTGACACAGATTCATGTATTTCATGGTCGGTGTTAGTGACACTACAAGATAACTGACAGTGATATATGCATCAACATCAACATCATGTAGATGAAATATTTGATCATGGGGCCGAGTTTGTAGAGACATAGGTATACCTCATTGATTAGAATAAAAAGTTGGTATTCCGTTTCATTCAAGACACTGCTGCTTTTGACAGAGATCTCACAGTTCTATATTCCATGAACTGATCAATGGTGTTCACCTACAGTTTGCGTAGCTATATCCATTCAGCGTTATAGTCTATTGGCCATCCCCATGCTTTCCCCTTCATAAGCAAACATATGCGGGCTTTGAAAAGGAATGCTAACAGCGCTTAAGGGAGAAATACAATGAAGAGACTTCAACACATATTTGTTGTAACTTTTCCATGTCAAGCCAACTGCTTCATTCACCGAAGACGTTATGGAAAGGATTGTCAGACCTAGGTTATATTAGAAAACACCTCTATTAAAGTGGCACAACTCCTTCAACGTAGAGCTCAAGAGCAGAATTTCAGGGAATTAAATGTAGACTATAGAGTTTCTGTAAAGGAAACACTTCTGACACTGAGGAAAAATGGAAAAACTGACATGCACAAAGAGGCCACAAAACCAGTGGCTCAAATATGAGCAGGACAGGAAATTACCTGCTCTGGTACCATGTTAAACACACACATAACAGAGACAAAATAGGAATGATAAACATGAGATTACATTTATTATTGACAATGATATACATTTATAGTACATTCATGTGACCGTTGGGTTCCACATCCCAAGGTCTCTTGGACTCTCATGGTTGTTCACATAGTCTCCAACACTTCCTAATAGTCTCGTTGATCTCCTTGTAGTCCATGTTCACTCTTAATTTTCCTTTTTTCTTTGGAAAATAACCATGGTTGAGAACCATTCACTCTAAGAAATAGGATAGGTACATCTTACATCCAAAGTTTTTATAATTCTTCCTTGAAAATATTTGCTAAGGAAAGATTCATCTTCTTTGAGGTTGTCCAATAGGTATCCAATATTCCTAGACATAGATAGGGTGGGTATAGATGTTTTGATGGATAACTTTCATGTCCTTGTAATATCAGACAAAGTTTGTAGTGAATTTCTTGATAATTAACAATTCTTGCCCTTGCTCAGTTGTTAAGTGGGTGCCAATGTCGAGGTTTTGGATGGGTGGATTTCCACTATTATCATTGTTGTTTGGTCAATTTTTATAGTCTATAGATATTTCCATATATCCCCTTTCTAAATTAAAAAATATCTTTGGGTTGTGAGGGTTTTCCTTGTTCATGAAAACCATCAATTTTTATTGCATTGGATATAGGTTTTGCAAAAAATTAAAAACAAAGTTGTCCTCATCAATTTTTTTGCTACACAAAGATTTCTCAATGGCAAGGATAGGATACATGGATGTCTAGGGGACTTCTTCTTCTTATTCTTCGACCTAAATAGGTATCTCCTTGAAAATTAATGGCTAATAAGGGGAGGTGGAAGGCAAGTTGTTTTTGAGATTAACCATTAGAAATGGTCACATTTATTTCCCTATAGATAATGTATGCATATGTTTTTGCCATCCATGGTCTTCCTATAATAATAGGGTACACATTAATCTTATATTTGGTGTGTAAAAATATGAAACTAGTTATTTGTTCTCATGAATCAATAGATACCATGAAATCCTCCAACACTCCCTCAAGTTTCAATGTTGATATATTTGTTAGTTGGAGCACAATGAGTGTATGTCTCAACAATCCTTGAATGCTGAATTTGAGCATGGTATCCTTGGTCATGACATTTATAGTTAACCCCAATTTTATCAAAGTATTGTATATATAAACTTTTTTGATGTTTACATTTACTATAGGGATACCTAGATCTAAATACTTAAGGACAAACATCATTCCAAGTATGAGGTTTGTAAGTTGTCCCATCACATTCATTACAAGGGAGTCATTTTTCTACCTTTCATGCATATTTTGACCTTGTCCCATAATGAAGTTATTATAAATGGGAAAAATAGTGATATCCTATAGGATAGTTCTATTAATACGTAATACCTTAAGAAAACCCAAGTGTTTATTCTCTATGGTTGTATATGAATTCCTAGAGATTATCCACATAGGATATGGTGGGTTTGGTTGAAGAATGGGTGTGTCTTATGGGATTGTATCTTTGGTCACAAAAAAGTAGATCTTCTATGCGACTAATACTGAAAGGAGGAATATTTAACCTTTTTCCTAATCTAAGGTTCATATTTTGAATATCTACAAAATATAATTGATATGATTCCTCAGTCTTGTCAGTTAAACCTACATATTGTTTACATTAAGGGCTAGTTGTGCAAGAAATTTTATTTGTTTTGGAGGTTTTGGTACAACACTTGTGGAATGGATTTTTGGTTGAGGAGAAGGAGGAAAACAATGGCTTTTTTTAATGGTTTGGATAATCCCCCCCCCCACCCCCCTTTTGGAGGATCAATTCATTGAGGGTTTTACAGAAAGGTAGAATTCAAAATGGTCGGTAAGGAGTGTTGATGGGTCGACTTAGATACTAATACTAGTATTTCATGGGCCAAGTTGGTGGACAAGGTTACTATCAAGGTTGAGAGGGTACTTGCATATTATAACCACCAAAATAGTAAAGAGGATTGTATTTCATACCTGATTGGAATGGCCTAGGTGCTATTGCTTTCCAGTAGTTGATGAAACATAGTGATTTCACATTCTCCTTAGATCCTTGATATGCAACTTTCAACCTTTCAAAAGAAGGACATCTATTAGTTGGATTTGATTCTTCAAAAATTGCAAAATATTATGTAGCATTAAGTGATAATTCATTTCTTGGATGCCTCTTTCTACATTTGGGGTAAAATATAGTGAAATATTTCTCTACTTTATTTTTCTTCTTTACCCACAAATTGTCCATCTACATGACTAGTGAGTGTAGAGTTTATATGTTTATATATTATGGTAATCCTCCTTACTCATGTTTAGTGGGTGTTGTAGGATGAAAATATTGTGTTACTATTATATTAACTGTTGGGAACAGGATCCCCCAAGGATAGTTTTGGGGCTAAAAGCCCATGTTTGGGTCGAATTTTGTAATAAAGTTGTAAATACTCCGCATTTTGTGGTCGTAGAGTGCGAAGGTGTCATGAGTCATAAAGGTTGTCTGTCCTTATTTTGTAAAGTAAAGTCGGCGGTAAAAGATCTTGTATAAAAGGA
This sequence comes from Pinus taeda, assembly GCA_000404065.3. Classification (NCBI taxonomy): domain Eukaryota; kingdom Viridiplantae; phylum Streptophyta; class Pinopsida; order Pinales; family Pinaceae; genus Pinus; species Pinus taeda. The sequence continues at coordinate 38,213 of APFE031004031.1, read as the reverse complement.
GCTAAGTAAGTAAGCTCTAAGTAGTTCTAAGGAGTAAAAAGTTGTAGAAGGAATCTTGAGAGATAAGGAGAGAAGTATAGGTTCTGGGTTGTAGCATAGGTAGAGGCTCTGCAGCTGAGTGCACAGAGGCCTAGGGTAGAAGTTCACAGCTGATTGCATGGACCCCTGCAGCTGTGTGCGTAGGGCAGATAGAGACTGTAATCTTTTGAAGATATCAATAAAGAGAAGTATGCTACAAATCCCGTGCCTTTGTTTCCAGTTAATTCATCTTGTCATATTGTGTATGAATTTCATTTATAATGCTTATGTGAAGTGTGAATGTATGTAATTATGTTGCATAATCAAATGCAAATAAGGATATTTGTTTACGTGGCACTAACTGTGATTGTTTAATAAGATAAGTAAGACACTTAAGCTAGGTTGGGAATATGCATGATACGCTGCCCTAGCAGTGCAAAAGTACATGAACCACATGTTATCACTATGCGAAGGCCAATCAAACCCATTCATGGAGGTACTAAAGGGCATAATAAAGGGCTAGACTGACAGAGACCTAGAACTTAACGACTTGTGTGAAGATCAGGAATAGAAGGAATAAACTGACATCACAATCATCTCATGGTGCGAAAACTTGGTTCCATCATCCCCCCATACTGCTTTGGGTGAGACTTTGGTCCGCGCTCCATGGACTGATGCCAAAAGGGCTAGTAGTGTAGGGGTTTGTTTGGCTAACTAACACTGAACCTGGGTCAGGCCCCGCCAAGCCAACAAATGGTTTCGTTGCTAGGACCGAAATCTGCATAAGAGATGTGTGATGTCGTATCATTGAAATCTAACTAAGAAAGAGATTGGAGACTGGTTGGATAGGAATATCCACGAATTTGCAGCACACAACAACAAAAATCCGTGACTGAAAAAGGAACAGTGGTTGGATAGGTACGTATACACAAAGATCCACGAGATCTTTTTCTATTCCTTTCAAAGTGGATCGTGAAGCTAACAGATAGCAAGGAAGGTGGAGACTTGATGGTCCTATTGTCTAGACCCTGAAGTTAGTATAGAGATTGGAAGACTCTGAGGATAAGATCACCTGCGATATCGATCATTGGCTCGATCACATCATAGGAGGATTTGTGACTAAATTCGTGGTCGATACCTTAGTCAACCACAACGAGGCGGAGCGACGCTTTTCCAAAGCTCTGTGAGGTAAGTACTTAAGGTATTATAATACATAGATTAAGATGTTATTGTGCGAAAAATGTGTTATTAAGCTACCTTGATGTTCAGAGCTACACGAAGCAGAAAAAATTACAAGAACAAAGGAAGAAAGGGTCTTGAATATAGTCCATTAATTTCATCTCCATAAGGAGACGAAGAGGGAGTAGCGTAGGCTTCTCCGCATAGTGTTATTCAGTTAATAAGACCAAGATTCCCAAGACTACAACCTCCACCCACATCACCTCCAACTTCACCACCATCACCTGTGACTTCATCTGTACCAACTCCACCTCCACCATAGTTCAGCATGGCAAATTCAGTGAAGCTGCCTTTGCTTAAAAGCTTGGGAAATTAGGACTTGGATGAGTTCTGGTTCATCATAAAAGCTGTATGGGAAGCTCAGGGTGTTACATATGATCACATGAAGAAGGCAACACTGTTTAGTGCTTTGTAGTATCACGCGCTAACCTGGTACATCAAGTACTCTAATGATAACCCAAACATTGGGGTGGCAGACATCTAGACCGTGCTGAATAAAGAGCTCAATAGGCCTAAATCCGAGGCACATTTGATTGTGGGGTTCAAAGAAATAGCAATGAAACCAGGCGAGACACCTTGGGAATTAGATCAGAGATTGAAGTGTAAAATCTACGAAGCTAATATGAACTTAACAAATGGACAACACCACGAATGGTTCATGGCTTTGCTCCTGCCACACGTAAGGGTTGCGCTGTTACAACATAAGATAACAACTTAGGCAGAGGCCTTGGAGACTACAATGAGATTGCATCAAACACCTATGCAGGATCTGAATCTGGGGGTTCAGTAGATCCATGCATAGTTGCAAAATCTTTGCATTGAAATGCAGTGCTTGCAGCAGGATTGAACAGTTCAACCGGAGGTGTGCTAAGAGGTATGGTGCCCAAAATGCAAGGGTCGGGGGCATTGCAAAGACCATTGCCTAGTCTTTGCAAACTACATTGCAGGAGGGGGACTGATGCCTTTGAGGCCAAAAGTTCAAGCAGGACCAAGCGCGGGGTCTATGTTGTGGTGCGCTATATGTCAGGGAGCAAGAAAATATACGACAGATAACTATCATTTGTTGCAGAAGTTTGTACAAACACCATAGAAACTGTTCTGCAACTTCTGTAGGTCTATAAGGCATGATGAGCACAACTGAAGAAGTTATGAATTGATGATGGGTAGAACACCCACCTATAGGGTTTAGGAAGAAACACAACCTCCTGACCAAAGCACGGGGATGGCGCAAACAGGCTTTCAGGGGTGCGGACGAGGCCTAGGTAGGGGAGGACCTCACAGAGGTTGGGGACAACTAATTTTCTACAATTGTTGAGGACTATGACACTATGCTCGTGATTTCACTAACCCAACACATCTGTCATGCAAATATTGCACTCTATTTGATCATGAAACCGAGGACTATCCTACACTGATAGCGAGGATACGCGACAAAGGGGCACTACCACCTTAACTAGCTCAGAACTTGTAGATAATGAGGTCTAATCCTCGTGAAGAGGATCCGAATGTGAATATAGTGCTCCGAAGTGGAGTTGCAACAAGGGATGATAAGGGGAAACAACCCAAAGACAACGCATGGGTTTGTAAAGCTTCAACGAAGGAGGCTAACTTCGATTTGGAGTGTGCACATGAAACATTCATGGAAGCAAAGAATAACTTTCCTGAGGTCTCCAAATCAGGGAGTAAGGATAAGCCTGATCAAGAAATGGACCCTTCTATGCTTACAACCTTCCTAGGGACCTGCATGAAGTTGTTCCACGATAGCAAGGTTGTGAAGGGATAACAGGAGCTTATAAATAGATGCGGTGAAAACACTAAAGGTGAACCACATGTGGTATGAAAGATTGGTTAGCATAAAACAAGAACATGATGAGAGATGAGGTTGACCGCGGAGATAGGAGACTAAGAAATGGATCAAGTTATTTTGGATCTGGGGTCAGATGTGAATGTCCTATCAAAGAAGACTTGGGAACAGATGGGAAGACATGCACTACAGTGGTTTTTGATTCAATTAAGGATGGCAAATCAGCAGAAGATCATCCCCATGGGGCGTGAGCACGCTGGGTGATTTTGAAGTAACATAAATTGTAGATGACAACAACCCCTACCCTGCGCTCCTTGGCATTGATTGGGCTACTGATATGAACAGGATAATCAACCTAAAGAAGTGAAAGATGGTACTTTAGAAGAAATTGCTCCACGTAATAGTACCCCTAGATCTTGCTGAAGGATTGCGCTATACTGAACCAGTCATGCTATGACGATTGGGAATATATCTATAAGATAACAACGCGAGACCAAGATTGGGTGAATCCAACAATGGATGGATGAATTACATGGGATTGCAAGAGTTCCTGCACCTAAGAATCTGATGAAGAATTAGATCACTGGCAAAATCAGTTACATGAAGTAACCACACTAAGCTATAACATGATAACCCGATTGCTATGCTATGTGTGATGGTGGTCTGCCCACTTATGATGGCCTAAATGATGTAGATATATTTTTGATGCATTTGAGAGGGAGGTACTAGAAAAATCAGCGCTTCAAGCTTTGGACTAGGCACTGCGTGCCACGCCTACAAGGTAGTGGGGTATGCATAAGGGTAGCTTTGAGGATTGGCGCAAATGTAGGAGGATGATGAGAACATGCTTTGGGAAGCTGAAGGTATGAATGATAGATAAGTATGACAGGAAGGATGATTAGCGCATGCACTTGGAAAAATGGGCCAAGGCTTATGGAGCAAAGCCTCAACCTGAATGGGTGCACTTGTTCTATCACAACCTAGATGTCATCTTGATGAATTGGTAATTAGAAACAAAGCTCTACCATGGTACAAGTGAATGGGATATTCTGTACAAAGGATCATAATGACTTTCATCTTTGAGGATAGGTTTGACTGTATCGACAAGGTGCTACAAGAAGTAAAAGTAACAATCTTTAGGATACCACAAGATCCTTTGGATCTGATTCAACCCGATTGGACTACTCAGCTGAGCCATGCACTGGAATGCTATAATGTGACCACTGAGGAAGAAGATGAGGATTCATGAAATATTAACATCCCTTAAAGAGAAGGTCACCGCGAGGTTGAAGGACCGTAGATTGAGAATCCTAATATAACCACGCCACTGAAAAAAAAACAGGTGAATATTGGTATGGAGGTGGAGCCCAAATTTGCAAAGATTGGAGATTACTGGGATGACGAGACGGTGGATAAAGTCATTGAATTTCTCTGCGAATACCAGGATTTGTTCCCTACTAAGTTTACAGATCTAAAAGGGATAATCGGGGACCTGGGTGTTATGAAGATCACATTGAAGCCCAACGCGAAGCTGGTTAAGAAAAAACCTTACCTTCTCAATCTGAAGTATAAGGAGAAGGTCCGCTTAGAGCTAGACAAGATGCTTGCAGTAGGCATCATTGAGCCCATAGAAGAATCAAATTGGGTAAGCCCAATGGTGGTACAAGAAAAGAAGCAGAAGGATGAAATAAGGATATGCGTAGATCTTAGGAAGTTGAATGATGCTTGTGTACATGATCCTTTCTTGACTCCGTTACTGATGAAGTGTTGGAAAATGTAGGTGGCTAGGAAGCATATTCCTTCACTGATGGGTTCTCTGGGTACCATCAGATCAAAATCGCGCTGGAGGATAGGAGCAAGACGACCTTCACAACTGAGTGGGGGTATTTTTAGTACACTATGATTCCTCTTGAATTAAATAATGTGCCTGCTATTTTCTCGCACGTAGTCATTGCGCCATTCAAGGAATTTATTCATAAGTTCCTGGAAGTGTACTTTGATGACTGGACTGTGTTTGGGCTAGTGAAATTCCGTGTCACAAGTTTGCGACTAATTCTAAATACCTGTTGAAGATACCATATCGCACTCAATCTGAAGAAGTGCCTGCTTTGTATTCCTTTTAGGACCTTACTGGGTCATGTGGTTTTTAGACATGGACTGATGGTAGATCTCATGAAGATCGTGGTGATACTTAACTTAGAAGCGTCGAGGACTGTGAAACAGTTGCATGCTACCCTAGGACATACTAGATATTAAAAAAAGTTTATCAAGGGCTATGCCCAGTGTTGGAAATAATACTGAGAGGGGGGTTGAATCAGTGTTATCAAATTCTTTTCAATATACCATTTAAATTATTCTTCAGATATTGATGATTAACTTGTATGTTAGTACCATATAATAATGAACAAGTACAAAAAAAAATAGATAGTCACACCAAAGAAAACTAGATATAAGGTGGAAACCCAATGTGGGTGAAAACCACTTGTTGCAATATGTCTCTATCTTCTTTCAATTAGAAACTTCTTTTACAATGATTTTGTACTGGTGCGGTCCTTTACCAGTACGCAGGATGCAACCTGCAGAGAGCTACAACCGTCTCTCGTTTTCAGTCTCTCCTGGAAGGGAGTTACAACCCCCTTGGCTCTTTTACTTCTTTAAGGACCACGTTTCATAAATTTTCAAATTGGATCCATGAACATCAATTAATCATCAAGTACATGTGAATCACCCAATCAAATTTTTCAATCAACTAATGAATCGACCAATAAATTCTTAGAATGCAATAACCAGATCAGCAATACCAGTATTCTAAACCCAGAACTCTTCAACAATAGATAAAAGACAACCAACAAATGTTTTAAGATAGGTCCGCAACTTCACCAATAGAGGCCTGCGAATATCCGTAGCTCTTCTATGTCTAAACTGCGTGGATTCGCACCTGGTCGGTCTTCTGTGCTGCGTATGTCCGCACCTACTCCTTCTGCTTCCCTGCGTACCACTGCTCAGATCCGCACCTGCACTGTCTACCTGACAGTGTACCTTCACAACTAGTTCTTCTGTTCCCCTGCGTACCTCCGCAATGTGCCTTCTTCTGAGTTGCGTTCCTCGCACCTACGCCTTCTGCTGCGCTGCGGATCCTTGCACTTGCGCCTTCTCCTGCACTGCGGACCCCCGCACTCACGCCGTGGATCGCCTGCGAACCTTTGATTAGGGCCAAATTAACAGTCCTCCAATGTGCCACAAACATTCAGATCCACAGATATGATCATGCGCTGAGATATCACAACCTATCAATAGATTCGCCTTCAATTTCACCTTGATTTAGATCTAGCCTTTAGAACCGATTACCCAAAATTTCAGATCTTAAGATATTCAATTTTCATCAGTATATAGCCAAGTGATCTCCTTTCCTTTTTATAGGCAAGCCCTTATTCAAACCATGGGATAAAACCATCGAAAACCAATACAAGGGAACCAAACTGGGTTTCAATAATTTAGATCCTATACCACGGGCCAAAACCATAGGATCATGAATGATGGGGCAAATACCAGGGGCCAAACATAAGAAACCCCACATGAGCACGCTTCTCTGCATTGGAGTGAGTGAACTGGGGGACCGCACCTTCTGAACGGAGAACCTGCGGGTATGTCCGCACTTCTTGGTTGGGGTACCTGCGGGTCCGCACCTTTGCTTAGGCTCACCTGCGGGTATCTCATTTTCTATGATTTGAGAGCCTGAACAGAGATCTGCCACTTGAGTGAGTTTCCATCAAGTACAACACCTGTGGCATAGCGCCAAACTAGAATCATAATGCCAATAATCTCCCCCTTTGGACTTGATGGCAACCCCACGATCTTCAAGGTCATTCTCCCCCTTTGGCATCAAGGGCAAAGGGTTATGCTCCCCCTGAGAACATGCTCAAGTCTTTGCTCTGCTGATCATGCTCATGACTATAGACCAGATCTGCAAAAGAAAAATTTCTTCAAGAAGAACCATAATCCACCATACACCATAAATGACCGTGAAAGAGATAGAGACATATTGCAACCATATTCAGATCAGCATCCATGTTCTCCTTCTGTGCTACCATAATGCCAACAATGCATTATATATGCTCCCCCTGAACCTGTGCCATTCGATCTTTGACCAGTCCATAACCCAGAAAATGTGCGCGTATACCCCATATGAAACTCACGTACAACCAACAATCTCTGAAACAGATGAGATTCAACAACAAGATGATGCATTAACTACCCCCATCTTTTGCCTGAGGTATTCAAAGGTCTCCCTGGGCAATGGTTTGGTGAGTATATCAGCAACTTGTTCCTTAGAAGGAACATACTCCAACTTGACCTTTTGTTCAAGCACTTGT
>APFE031004031.1:10468-30759 GCA_000404065.3 Pinus taeda | reverse complement strand
TCACATAAGATGGAGATAGGTGGTGTACAAGTGATTTGAAAGTCCTGCAAGGTCTGCATCATCCAAAGAAGTTGAGTGCAGCAAGATGCAGCAGGCACATATTCCGCTTCAACTGTAGATAAAGCAATCGAACTTTGTTTCTTGCTGAACCAAGATACTAATCTGGAACCCATAAAGAATGCACCACCACTTGTGCTCTTCCCGTCATCGACGCTTCCAGCCCAATCTGCATCTGTATAAGCATGAAGAGTGAGATTTGTATCTCTTGGATACCATAAGCCATTGTTTTGAGTTCCTTGAAGATACTTGGAAATTCTCTTTACTACCTGAAGATGGGTTTCCTTAGGATTTGCATGAAATCTTCCAACTATTCCCACTACATGCATGATGTCTGGTCGGGTACCTGTCAAATAAAGTAGACTTCCAATCATGGATCTATAGGTTGGTTGATGCACTGCTGCTGATTCATCATTTGCATTGAGACTGCATCCTGTAACCATAGGGGTACATACTGGTTTTGAATCTTCCATGCCATACTTCTTCAGAATATGCTTGAGGTACTTGGATTGAGACAAGAAGATACTACCTTCATTTTGTTGGATTTGCAATCCAAGAAAGTATGTCAGTTCTCCAAGCAAAGACATTTTGAATTCTTTTTGCATCACCAAGGAAAAACTTTGACTCATAGCTTCTTCATTGTTGCCAAAGATAATATCATCTACATACACAACAAGTATTAGTAATTTGTCATTTTCAATTTTTATATAAAGGTTGCTATCTGCTGATCCTTTTGAGAATCCTTGTTGATGAAGATATTTGTCCAAACGATAGTACCAAGCCCTTGGAGCCTGTTTAAGACCATAAGGAGCCTTTTTTAGTCTGCAAACAAGATTTGGATCATTCCCAAGAATGAAACCATCTGGTTGCTCAATGTACACTTCTTCTTCTAAGTCTACATTCAGGAAGGCTGATTTCACGTCCATTTGAAATACTTTAAACTTCTGAAAGCTTGAGAGAGAAAGGAACATTCAGATGGCCTCAAGTCTTGCAATGGGAGCAAATGTTTCTTCAAAATCTATTCCTTCTTGTTGAGCATACCCTTACAAACAAGTCTGACCTTGTTTCTAATCACTTCCCCATCTTCATTCAACTTGTTCTTGAAGATCCATTTTGTTCCTGTGACATTCTTATCTTTTGGTCTAGGGACCAACTCCCAAGTGTTGTTTTTTTCGATCTGCTCAAGTTCTTCATCCGTTGTCTTGACCCAGCATTCATCTTTGCACGCCTCTTTTACATTTTGAGGTTCAGTGGAGGAGAGCAATGCCAAATAGCTTGAGGCTTCTGCAATTGTTCTTCTTGTTTGTACACCTACCTCTTTCTGTCCCAAAATTTGAGATTCTGGATGATTCTTCTGAACATACCTGGATGGAGTCTTCTCTTCTATCCTTATCTGTTCTTAAGGTGCCTCTTGAGGTTCTTCTTCATCATCAGTCTGATTTGGAGATTAGTTTGCATCCTCTTCGATATTTTCATAATTTACTTGCCTAGGAATGTATCCTTTTTCATCAACCACTACATCAATGCTGTCAACAATTCTTCCAAGTCTTTTATTGTAACACTTATATGCTTTGCTGTGGGGAGAATAACCAAGGAGAATGCCTTCATCTACTCTAGGTTCAAGTTTGCCAAGCTGTTTATCATTATTCTTAATATAGCATTTGCTTCCAAAAATTTTGAAATGCTTTACTGAAGGAGTCTCACCATACTAGAGCTCATGAGGAGTTTGAGTGCTGTTCACTCGGACATTTGTTTTGTTGAGAATAACAACTGCAGCAAATGCAGCTTCACCCCAGAAGGTTGCGGGAGTTCCAGACTCATCAAGCATAGCACGAGCCATTTGTTGAACAGTTTTGTTCATCCTTTCCACCATTCCATTTTGCTGAGGAGTCCTAGCTGTAGAGAATTCCCTTTTTATTCCATGTTTTTCACAAAAATCGAAGAAGTCATTTGAGGTAAACTCTCCACCTCTGTCAAACCTGAGGCACTTAATTTAGTGATCTGATTCATCAAGGTAAACATATACCTATAACAATCATCAAGGTAAACATGTATATAATAAATACTAAAGAATATAGATTGAATTTAATTCTTCTAAAAACACTCTCTATAGAAACACAGAAAAATAAAAATTGAAATTGAAATTAATATAGAAATTGAAATATAAATCAACATGTACACTAAGATAAGTGCATTACATATACATGCATTAATTTTATTGTACACAACACACACACACATATATATATATATATATATATATATATATATATATATATATAATATATTATTATATTTTAGCTTGGTTCACGGTCACTGAGTGGTCGCTACATCCACGGTAAGTATTGGGGCAGTTCCACCCGAAGGGATCTGCCCGTCGGCCAATCTTAACAGGCCTAACCCTGAGGGCGTCGAGGAGATTTGACCTCGTGACCTCCCAATTGGGAAAGTGCTTAGCAATGGGAACTCGACCATTTGAGCTATCCCTTGGGGCTTCATTATTTTTATCTTTTATTGATTAATGCACACCGAAATTGATACATGGAAATTGAATAGAAATTGAAATTGAAAATAGAATTGAAGTTGGCATATAAATTAACATAGAAACTAAAATACATATTGACATTGAGAGTGACATTTGAAATGAAATAGAAAATAATACATGCATGTTAATGGACCAAAGTGCAACATCAACAGTTGGGGGGTCTCTCCACTGTGAATTCCCAATCAAACCTCACGTAGTTTGGGATAGGAGCTCCATCGGATATGAGGGCCCAATGGCCACCATGTGTGTGTGTGTGTTACTCTTGGATTTCAAATGTAGAGAATAAATGTGAGACCGACTGTAAAATTCCAAATGAATGAGGACAAAATCAACCTTAAATAGATATCTCGAAGAACAAAATACAAGAAAGTATCAACAAAATCATGACAAGGCGCATGTCTTAAGAAAGACTCAGATTGCTAAGACTAACTAAGACATACACAAGCAGGAAAGTGTAATAAACCAACTACAAATTAGTTTACAATTAATTGCTAGTATTTGCATCGAATAAAAGAGCAGATATCCTAAGTAGTCATATAATCCACATGCAACAAATTATTTCACTAACATGTAACTAATATTTAAACACACATGAATCTACAACAAAAGCATTGAATAAACATTACAAATGCATTGCAAGACTCTAAAAATCCAATAGTGGAATGAGAGTAGTTCAAATCATGTCTAAGCACAAACACTAGCCTCACAATCACTTAGGCTATCAACTACCAAGAGAAAATGTTCTCAAAGCCTTGAATGCTACAACTATGCTAGGATTCAAATGCCAAAAATTTCTAATGAATGAGGCATGAGAGGGTGTTTACGAAATTGGATGGGTGTGTGTTCACCTCTTCCATGAACTTTTAGATTCCCTCATTTCCCATTAGATTCTAAAACTTTTAAATTCTGAATGACAATTGGACTAATTTTATCATTTGATAGTTTCATAAAATAACATTTGTAATGTTCCAAATAGCATTAATGAGATCTCATGCCATAACATGAGGCAATATTTTCTTAGTAACTATTCGAGTAGTTCCAACCTTTGAATGGTACCAACTCCACCTTGTTGAGGATTCATGACATCAATGATCATACTAGAGACAACTACAACATATGAAACCAAGCCATATACATAATGTCTTTGTAATATTCCTGTAATTAAAAGGGATTTTTAGTTTCCTCCATTAAAACCAAGCTTCATATGGATAATGTTTACATTTAAATGCCCCATAATGTTCCTGCACAAACAACTAAACCCTAATCTTTGAAGTCATGCCCAAAAAAATTAGATATAAACATGATCATCGCCACAAGCTAAGGTGCAAACTCTTGAAAGTGCCTTTCTATTCTTCAATCATTTTTAAAGGAATGCTAGATTTGTAAACATTTCACATTTGCACTCTATACATTCCTATTACCATAATCTTGATGATTCATGACATTCATCAACTTGAATCAACTACTAGAAAACAATAATATTTCTAATGAAACAACTGAAACAAAATGGATTAATGCCATATCGTATGAATTCACATGTTGTAGCATTCCTTAAGGAACTCCATTTATTCATGCATGCAATCAATAATTAAGGTAATGGATAAAAATTTTCAACATAATAAAATACCATAACAATAAGAATTCCTCCCTTTCTTAGGAACAAAATGGGTTTTGAGATTCTGGGCTCAGATATTCCACAATATTCATTTTTATGTTTTTTATGTTGATGAGCCTCATCATTGGGTAATTATATGGGCCTTAATTCACTTCCTAGCTTAGTCAAACCAGCTTTTTTCACAACTTATTACATGTTTTTTATTATTTTGTTTATGAGATGAGTTAGCATTGGATATGATGCCTAGTGGACTAATATGCATTGAATGCAGGATTAAAGGATAAAATCAAGGAATTTTGGCAAATAATAAGGTTAAAATCGAATGGGACAAGGGAGATGGATTGTAGGAGGTAAATCCTCCTCATTTATTTCTCCCCCATTTGAATATTCCTCCATCCATCACATCAGCTCGGAGTGCAAGCAACCAAGCCATGAGGATTAGAAGGCAACTGAGCAAGTGAGAAATGAAGAGCTAGTTTATCTTGAGTTCAGGAACCAAGCCTCCCTAATTTTAAGGAAGTTTTTGGGGACTTTAGTTGTATAAGTATAGAGGCCTAGAGCCTCATTAGGATTCAAATTTTTGTTGTAAAACTCTAAGCTATTTTCGAGCTCTAGACTTGTGAAAGTTTTATTGATGTAATTTTTTTTTTTGGTAATAAGAATGAGTTTTATTTTGAGCCAGCACTATGTTAACTCAGAGGGCTGAAGATATTCAGTTAGGGCCCAACCTTAGCAGCCAAGGCTCCTCTTTCTTGTATCTATATGTTTATATTAGTCTCATAGCGTCATTGTTAATTTTTTTTAGATGTGTTTTCATTGCAAGTAGTGTAGATTGGATTGATTGTTTATTAGTTTGCTTCCATTTGTGCCTTACTTCAGTAGCATGTTAGCAGGGATAAAAGGAGGACCACAAGGTTTTCAGGGGGTGTCTTGGCCTCATTTCCTCCCTTTGGGATCATGAGTTGAGGAAGGGACCCTTGCACAGCCCCAAAAACACACATTTCTATTTCTTGCATAATCTTTAGAGTTTACTGTATTTGAGTTAACATTTGATCAGTTTTGAAAATTAGGATTTCATTGTCATCTCTTCTATCTTCACTCTTGCAGTATATCTCATCCATTCCTTCATTCCCTTCAGTGACTTTTCTCATGCATCATGTAGGCAGTTAATTCATTAATTCTACTTTTTTAGCTTATGAGAATGCTTCTTGTTTACATAGATTTTTGGGAATTATACATGTTTTATGCAGAGCGGGTGCTTCAGGAGGAGACAAAGAATTCATAGCCAACAACCACCTTCCACTCCATCCACCATATTCATTCCTTGTTTTCACCATTGCCTTCACTATTTTTCATCATTTTTCAAGGAAATTCTTCCAAGCACATTGAGCGAATCCAACCATCCTCTATCTTTGTTGTTGACTTCTAAGTGATCCTAGACCTTTCCTCACTTCATTCCACCCATCTACCACCTTCCATAAGCCTTCCACCACCTCCAACACCTTCCATTTTTCTCTCGACTGTATCCTATAGGTTTATAGGGAATCCTGTAGGTTTCTAGTACATCCTGTAGGTTTTCCTGAAATGACCTGTTTTGAGGCTGAATTGAGGAAAAACCTCTAGGAAGTCACCAAAATCCTCCCAAGGATATCCCACACCATCCAACCATCTCGTAAACCATCCAACCATCCTCCAACATCCTTAATTCACCTACCACATCACCAAAAGAAATTAGTTTGTACTTGATTTTACATGAAAATACAAAAAGACAAAAACAAATTTATTTCAATCCCTTTACTTGCACATTAGCGATGTTTTATGCTTCTTACTTCCATGCTTAGATAGTAGCATTTGGTTCATGTTAACTTAGCATTATTGCAAAGCATAGTTTCTTGGTAGTTAATTAGGAAATGACATGATTTAGCATTGAATTTCAGTCTTTTCCATTATTGCAGTGGAGTAGCTCTCCCTTAGAGAAAATTTCATTTCTTCCATCAAGAAACCAATCTTCTTATGACTCCATAGAAGTATAGCTTGAAAACCCCAATGGTCTCTCACTAGCTGAATCATGACAAAATACATAACCATCACTTTTACTTGTGTATTCAACACTATCACCTCCAAGTTTGTACGAACCCCAGGTTGAAAAAGTAAAGATGGTAGCCCAAGAGTTGTAGCATTCTTTCTACAATACTAGCGCTAATAACTTTTTGGTGCCGTTGCCAGGGAGGTGTCTGAGTAACATGTCAATACTTCTTCTTTCTTTTATTTCTTGTCTTTGATATTCTGCCATTAGTTTGTTTCTGCAAAAGTAATTTAGTTGCTTCCTTTTTCATTCTACATTTTATGCTTTCCTTTCCATTTTGTAGGCAAGATTTCAATTCAACAATTGGTTTTTCATTCAGTCATTAGTTTTCATTTAATTAGCAATTTCAATTTTGCAAAGTGCTTTCCAAGATTGAAAAAAAACACAAAACCAACCCAAAAAAAACATTTCCTTTCATGCCTCATAGGAATAGGGATAACTTAGGGAAATTTTTGCCAAATACCTCCGCTACATCAAACAACCAACATTACCTCTTTTTCGGTGGCTGTGAACTGGAGGAACCCTTAGGTGAGAAACTTGACATATTTGAAGAACCTATAGGGGAAGAAGAAGAAGAAGAACCCATTCCTACTGAACCAATGGTTGAAAAAAGAAATGACAGAGTGAATAGAGAGAGAGTTGAGGGTGCCTTCCCCATCAGGGAAACCAATGGGGTCACTAAGATGAAAAATATAAGACCCTCTGCCCTATCTCATTTCCATGGCTTAACCATAGAAGATCCCAACACTTTCCTATTTGAGTTTGTTGTTATAAGCCGAACCTACGACTATACATATGATGAGAAGAAGTTAAAACTATTTCCATCTACCCTCAAGGATGCAACATTGCACTGGTTCATGGGTTTACCTAGGGATAGCATCACAACTTGGGCTCATATGCAGAAAGCCTTTAACAACAAGTATCGAGACTATTTTTGGTCAAAGGATTCTAAAGAGGAAATTTTTAGGATGACCATAGGAAATGATGAATCCCTATAGGATTATGAAGAAAGATTCCAGCTTAGTTACAAAAGGGCCAGGTGCACACTTGACCCTGAGTTACTAAAGCTAGTCCCACTTAGGGGAGTAAGGAAATATCTTCTAGACACCCTACACTTGTTAGCAGGAGGATATATCTACCAATTAGCCTATGAGGATGTCAACCTATGGTTAGTACATCCTCTTCCAACTCATCCATCAAGGGAAACATTGGAAACATGCTGGAAGATTTCAAAAGTGAGATGCTGCAAACCCTTGCCTTGCAAATGGACACTATGCACATTAAGAGAAAGCAGGAGGAAGGAGAGAGAGCCTTGGCCATTCTTTGTCCTAGATGCACCAAGAGGCACCTAGGAATGAATGTCCATTGAATTCTATTGAAATTTGCTCAGTCTGTGAAGAAAACCACTCCACAGACAAGTGCCCTTCTTTGCCTAGACTCAAAGCTATACATCAAGGAGCCGAAGGGCTCCCTGAGCAACTCTGCTACATAAACCAAAGGAGACCTCATGGGCATAGACCATACCAACAGGGCATGCAAGGATCATCCCATGCATATTACAACCCCAACCAAACCACAACCATACCTTCTTGGGGACCCCCTGCTCATACTTCCTAGTCTACACTCCCTCCTTGGTCCTTTGCAGCTCAGTATCACTCCCAACCATCCAGCCAGTCATTTCAACCATATGCTCTGCCACAACCTCATTGGAATGAACTGCCCCAGGGGTGGAGGCTCCAATACACTAATGCTCCAGCTTTATTTCCTCCACCACCTGCCCAACCACAATTGTTACACTCCACTCCACCCAAGCAACCCCAGATGCCTACCCAGCCAAATCCAAACCCAAAAAATAGACAGGCTCAACAAGTATGCAGTGGAGAGACATCATACCTAGCTTATGTTGTGGAAATCCAGGAGATTAACTTGAGATTTTGGAGAGTTCTCCCAGATAACCAACCTCCACCTCCACCTAGGGAGGTTGAGAAAGAAAGAGAGGAAAGCATTCTTAAAGTTAAGCCACCCTTTCCTGAGATATTAACCTAACCACTCCAGCCTACCCCAGAAGAGACTTAACTTCTAGGAGAATTGAAAAATCTATGGGTAAAGATTCCACTTCTCCAAACAATAAAATATGTTCCTATTTACAATAAGTTGATTAAGGAGAAGTGCTTCAAGCATCCAGGGAGGTGAAGAAGAGACGCCCCTACCGTTAATGTCATTGGACAATTGTCCGACTTAATGCTGGGCCAGGTAATCTATCCAAAGTATTTGGACCCTGGAAGCCCTGTAGTAGATGTGCAGATCAATGGCACCATTATCCCGCACACTTTGATTGATCTTGGGGCTACCATTAATGTGATGACCAAGGACACCATGCTCGAGCTCAACCTCCAAGGTTCATTGAGGAAGACCATAATAGTTCTGCAACTTGCAGACCATTCCACAGTGACCCTTGAGGGGATTGTGGAGGATGTGATGGTCTCCATTAACTCTTGGGAGTATCTTGCAGATTTCCTAGTTCTCTAGCCTAAGGCTAAGCTTACTTGTTACCCTCTCATTCTTGGGAGACCTTGGTTGGCCGCTACCGATGCTTAAATTAGCTGCAAAGCTGGGAATATGACCATCAAGAATGGGCATATGTCCAAGAAGTTAGTCCTATATCCTCCTTCTTGGCCATCTCTAGAATATGATTTACCTTTATGGTTGGAGGAGGAGGAAGATGATGAAGTTTATTCTGCCCAACTTTATACTTTAGAAACAACCATGGGAGGAGGACAACAAGATGAAGATGATTTGATTGAACACCTACTCCAAAGTCCAACTCCTAGTACATTTCCCTTAGAAGATGTAATAAAGGAAACCTAGAACAATCGTCCAATTGACCTATGCTTTGCTGATTCCAACCCCCTCCATGTCAAAACCATAGAATTCGGTGCTGAGAGAACCTTGAAAATCAATCCATCTCTTTCATCTCTCTAAGAAGAGAAGTTATGCGACATGCTAAAGGAACACCTAGATGCCTTCTCTTGGAGTTACAAAGAAATGAAGAGAGTACACCCCTTAGTGTGTACTCTCCACATATACATCAAAGAAGTTTGCAAGCCAGTCTGATAATGCCAAAGGAGGATGAATATAGATCTAAAGATATAGTCAAAGAAGAACTGCAAAAATTGCTAGATGCAGGGTTCATTTACCCTATCTCCGACAGTGAGTGGGTCTCTCCGTTGGTGTTAGTTCCAAAGAAAAATGGTAAGTGGAGGACTTGTGTCAATTACAGGGAGTTGAACAAAGCCACAAAGAAGAACCATTTCCCTCTACCCTTTAGTGACCAAGTGCTAGATGGCCTGGCAGGGAAAAAGTTTTTCTCTTTCCTAGATGGATTCAACGGGTACAACCAAATCCAGATCAGTCCGGAAGACTAGGATAAAACCACCTTCACTTGTCCTTGGGGTACTTTTGCCTATAGGGTCCTTCCTTTTGGCCTATGAAATGCTCTTGCCATTTTCTAGAGAGCAATCCTAAGTATTTTCGCCAAGTTAGTCCATGATGCAGTGGAAATTTATACGGAAGATTTTACACCTTATGGCTGTGATTTTCAAGAGGCTCTGTCCAACCTAGGCAAAGTACTGCACAAATGCATTGAAATGAACCTGTCTCTTAGTCCCAAAAAATGTGAATTCTTGATGACTGCAGGGACCGTGCTAGGTCATTCAATATCTCAGTGAGGACTGCAAGTGGACCCAAACCAAATAGCTATCATCCAAAGGGTCCCACCTCCTCAAAATCAGAGAGATGTTAGAAGTTTCCTAGGTTTAGATGGATACTACCGAAGGTTCATAAACGACTTCAGCAAGTTGGTCTCTCCCTTATTTGGTTTGTTGGCCAAGGACTCTGAGTTTATATGGTCAAATAGTTGTCAAGACGCCTTAGACACCCTAAAGAACAAGTTAACCACTGCACCAATTCTCCAAGGCCCAAATTGGGCCCTTCCTTTTCATATTCATGCTAATGCTTCACACAAAGCCATAGGAGTAGCCCTAGGTCAGATAGATGAAAAATTGCCTTATGTTATCTTCTTTATCAGTAAGAATCTGTCAAAGGTTGAACTAAATTACATAGTGATCTAAAAGGAACTCCTGGATGTTGTGCATTCATTGAACAAATTTAGGCATTATATTATATGCTATCAAACATTTGTGCATAATGACCATGCTGCAACCAAATATTTAATGAATAAACCAGATGTGAATGTTCAGATTATAAGATGGTTAATTTTATTACAACAGTTTGATCTAACTATTGTTGATAAGTCGGGTAAAGAAAATGTTATTGCAGACTTTTTGTCCAGATTAAATTTTCCTGCAGGTGAAGAAGGAATGGTTGATGACCAGTTACCGGATGAGCACTTATTTTCTATTTCAGTTCTCTCTCCATGATTTGCTGATATAACAAACTATTTGGTATCTGCATAGTTCCCATCAAAATTTTCCTCCAAAGAGAAAATCAAGATAGTAAGGAAGAGCACCCCCTTCACTTGGATTGGGGGCAATCTCTTCAAACTTGGCACAGATCAAATCTTGAGAAGGTGTGTAAGGGAGGAGGAATTCTTTGACATCCTTCTGACTTGTCATGATGGGCCTTATGGAGGTCACTTTGCAACAAAGAGGACAACATTCAAAGTTTTACAAGTAGGCTATTATTGGCCCACTCTTCATTAGGATGTGAAAAGATATACTAGTGAATTTGATTGGTGCCAAAGGATGGGAAGGCCTACTCCAAGAGATAAAATGCGTCTTGAGCATCAGGTGACTTTCGAGCCATTTGAAATTAGGACATGGACTTCATTGGACCTATTGACCCTCCTTCCAAACAAAAGCAATATATAATTGTGTGCAGTACTATCTGACTAAGTGGGCTGAAACCAAGGCACTTAAGGAAGCAATAGAAAAGAAGGTAGTTGAGTTCCTAAGGGAGAATGTATTTTACAAATTTGGGTACCCTAGAGTGCTGGTCATAGACCAAGGCAGCCAGTTTACCTCAAACATGATTAAAGACTTGTTCAACCAACACAAGATCAAGCATAGAACCTCCACTCCCTATCATCCATAAGCTAATGGACAAGTAGAGGTGATCAATAGAGCAATGGAGGGCATCTTGATCAAAGTGGTAAGTAGCAACAAGAAGGATTTGGTAGATAGACTAGTTGAGGCCACCTAGGCCTATAATACCACTTGGAAGACCACCACTGGATTCACACACTATGAGCTGATCTATGGGAAAAGGTAGTCCAACTAGATCTAGATCTCAACAGTGCACAAAAAGAGATATTGCTCCAGTTTAATGGTTTGGAGGAGTTCAAAGTGCAGACACTCCTACATACAGAGGTAATTCAACTTCAGAGGAAGATCTCGCATGATAATAACATCAATGAAAATAAATTTTAAGAAGGTGATTGGGCTTTGTTATATGATTCTAGGTATAAAGACTTCAAGGGCAAGTTAAGGACATGATGGCTAGGACCTTATGTTGTAGAAAGATGCCATGATAATGGTTCAGTACAGATTAGAACCATTGATGAAGAGGCCATTCCTTTACTTGTTAATGGACACTGATTGAAGATTTACAAGAGACCATTGTCGAAACAAGAATTCATTGATGATATCAATAAAATAGTGATGGTAGTGGAGCAAGTTTTAGCTCCTACCTCATCAAATCACTAAGAGATAAAAAATGACTAAGGTGAAAATCTCCATGAGGCGCCTAAACCCCTCTATTGGTATGAAAACCCCTTGGGGTGGCCTAATGGTGTCAATATAAAAAAGAAAAAATGAGAATAAAAAGATCCCTGGGTGAAAGCCTCTCTTGAGTCACCCAGGGCAAACAACTAGGATGAAAAGCTCTCAGAGGTAGCCTAGTTGTTTCAAAAAAGAAAAGAGAAAAATCATGAAAAATTCTATTTTGTAGGTAAAAAAGAAGGACGATTAGAGAAAAAAGGAGGATCACCAAGAGACCTATTTCACTCACATTTTATTTTTTCCACTCATTTTCATTCATCACTCTACCATTTCTCTCATTTTTTCCATTCCTTTCCTTCATTTTACAAGGGGACTGTGTTTTCTAAACGATCCCCTGTAAACCTACATGATCCCCCTAAAAACCTACAAGATGATCCTATAGGAATCACAGTGACCTAAAAATCCTATAGGAAGTGACCCTAAAGGAAAAAATGACCTGCTATGTCAATAAAATAGCACCCCTACATCATCATTCCATGACCATACCTATGTCCACCTTCAACACCCCTGCATTCACCCTTAAAAAAATATATCAATTTCAAAACAAAATTCACAATCTTCGAAAAAGATGGAAATGGAGAGAAATAGCGAGCATCACCGGAGTATTCCTCATCCTCCACACTCCTAGTCTCCCTCTCCATACATGTCACCATCCTCAAAATCTCAGCAGAAGGTATGTTTAAGATTTCTGAGGGAGAAGCAGCTGCAGGACATCCTGTAGGAAATCCTGTAGTAGCTTATCCCACAGAATGCAAATCATAAGAAAAGCAAGCTTCGAACATGATGATCCAAGAGCAGAAGGGACTCCAAAGTAGTAGCAATACCATCATATTCAACACCATGTACCTGCACCACAAAAAAAAATCATCAGAGAACAACAGAAAAGGGATGAAGAATAGCATGCAGCCAATACACACAGCAAGCACCTCCGGTCTTCAACCACTGCAGCAAGGTATTAAGCACCACAGGTAAGTATCTTGCTCACTCTCTCATGTGTATAATGTAGTCAAAATATGTAAAGGTTACAAATAATTTGGTTTATAAGCAAAAGATGGCCAGTTAACTTGGAAACCTTCAATTAGTAAACAAAGACAAAACAATTTATCCTCTCACACGTGGTAGCTGTCAACTCAAAAATAGAAAGGAGAAGGACAAAATCAGTTAAGGCTATAGAAGCATGAAGTGGGAGTTGATTATGAGGAAGTGGGGAATGATGAGGTGGTAGTGGGGACCAACGGTCTAAAAATGGAAATTGTACCTTGGCTACCAGCACACCACCTCAACCCAAATGACCATAAGAGGAAGTAATCATTGTCCCCATGCATTCATGCAGTCACTTCCTCGAGGCTTACTCTCACAAGTCACTCTCATACTCAAGAAACCTACAACAAGGAAGACACCATCTTTGTTCTACACAAGAATTCCTACAGGATTTCACAGGAAATCCTACAGGATTACACACATGATTCCTATAGGATACACAGAGATAGTCTACAGGATAGACCGAGAGGAGTTTTAGAGGGGAAAACTTAGGGGTTCACCAAAAAAAACATTATGAAGAGGTAGGATTTGTAATTACATTCCTCTTTCTAAGTAAATTGAACAAAAAATCCTCTAGTTTGACTGAATTTGGCAGCTATGCAAGAGAATTGTCCACACAGTCATCTCAGTTTTTTACTTTTGCATTTGAAAATTGGATCAAGCATCTCATCTCCTCAAAACATCACCAACCAAGATGACAAGAGGGTTTAATAAGAGGGAGCCTGCCAACACTGTGAGAATCCAACAACACCCTCAGGTACTAGAAATCTTCACAAGGCATAATTGGATGGGGTTTTTCAAAAAATTAGGGGGGTATGATGACGAAGTGGCCTGAGATTTTTCTCTCTCCCTCATTCCACTCACCAGAATCCATGCCACTGTCGTTGTAAGAGGCCTCTCCATAGATCTCACACTTGAACTCATCAACAGAGTTACAACACTTCCCCTAAGAATACCATGGAAGATGGAAAGCAAAGGAGATAGCCAGGTTGCCAAAAGGAAATTCTTTTTAGAAGGTGAGGAATCCACTGAAGACAAAAATGGAGTAAGGAGAGCAAGTCTACCATATACCTGGAATGAGGTAAGCTACCAGCTTATCAAATACATTAAATGTGAGGGTAGGTATAGTGTGGTCTATGGCTATCATTTTAGGTTTCTTGAAGAATTGAGATTTGGATCAGAAACACCCCCTCACCAAAGGCTCAACATACCATACTTTCTGCTGCAATCACTAATAGACTCAAGCATCAAAGTGCAAGAGGTTTAACTATAATCCTTATAGAAGATGCCCTCCAAAACCTCAAAATTCCTATACAATGGTCATTTTTTAGGGACACGTAGACAAAGGAAGACATCAAGGCTCTCACATATGATGTTAGTACTACTGTCAGTGAAGAGGAAGAGGAAGAGATTGAAGTAGAGCAGAAAAAATAATAAACAAAAGGAGATGAAGATGATATGGAGGGAGAAGAAGATGAAGAATAAGAGGAGAAAGAGAAGGAAGATTATGAAGAAACAGAGGAGTATGTTAAGGAGGGAACCCATAAAGATGATGAGGATCTACAAGGGGAAGAAGAAAGGAAAGAGATAGGTGAAGAAAGCAATGGGAAGGAGGGGGAAGAAGACAAGGAGGAGTCACATAGGGTGTCTCCAAAACCCACTAAAAGAGAGGCAACAACTGCCCTTGCTTCTCTTATCACCCCCATCAAGTAAAAAGGCAAAAGTCAAAGGAAGACCCCCTTATATTTTAGGACAAGGAAAAGCACAAGAATAAGGCAAGGGAAATCCCAAACACCAACCAAAATTCCCATTGTGATTGAAGACTCACCTACACAAAAGGAGAAAATGCGTTCCCCTAAGTATCCTATCACCTATGTGAGAAGGCTTATAACTATATCAACCTCCTCCAAGGGAAAAGCAATCCTACAGGATACACAACAAAATCTATAGGAGGCAGAAGTAGTCCTACAGGATACTCTGTTGAACCTATAGGAGACACAAAAATTGGAAAAGGAGGTAGGCCAATAGAAAGGAACTAAAGAAGAGGACCCAGAGTCAAAAGAACGTTGCCCCAACCTAACATTGACTCCTAGTACAAGTTTACTAAATAAGGCAAGGTCATACCTCAAAAATTTGTTATTCCATTGTTGTTCGAGCTTGAGAAGGTGAGAGCCAGAACTCATCGATGGATGTAGATTTCCAAATCTAAGGGGGTAGAAGACATTGGGAACATGGAGGAGAAGCTCAAGGAAATGGGAAGAGAGCTAAGTAGCTTGAGAGACAGAGAGCCCATAATGAAAAATCAACTAGAAACATAAAATGCATGGTTGAGAGGATAGCTACAAGAAAGAGAGAATCAATTGGCATGTATGGCTAGTCTCTCTTTGGAAGCAATCCATTATAGGATTCCAGCTAAATCTTATTCCTTATACCTCAAGGAATAGTGGTTGTTGTTCCAAATCAAGAACCTAGCATAGAGAGGCACCATGCCATTTCAATACTACAAGCAGTTCATTGATCTTTGTGATTAGACCACACTAGAAGATAGGGCCAATATGCCTGAGTTTTATTTGCACAACATGGCCTTAACATACATGAATGTATGGGACCCTAATGCCAAGCTAGGATATTTACAATTGATGGCTTTGGCATCATGGATGAACCATGAGGAATCAAGGGCTGCAAAGATGAAGAAGATATTGGAAAGAGAGTAAATTGAACCTCTTATGATCAGAGCTGAACAATCAGATCCCATGGCCCTCATCAGTACCCATAATTTGATTTCCAGTGATCCTCAACTTGCACCTAGATATCTTGCTACCCAAGAGAAATCAATTTCACATTTTGAGGACATGTTCAGGTTGTTAGGGGATGATATCATACATGCATGCTTGAGGAGATGGAACACATTGCCATACAACTTAAAGATAAGAGAGTACCACTCTCCTCAAAGATTGAGAGAAGCACTAAATAGGACACCCATGTACAAGCAATTTATGCAAATGTTGAAAGTAAATTGGATTGGCCTAAAAATCAGTCCACCACTACTCTTAAGAATGCTAGAAGGAAGGAAGGAAGAAGAAGAAAAGAGGTAGTGGGGGGAGGTAGAAAGGAAAGCAAGCTTCTATGAATAAGAAGAGGAAATCACAACAAAGGCATGGGATGTCAAGGATCCCACTAGAGCTATGAAGGATATGGATATTGATTGAGTTGTTCAGAGGATGAGCAACACTTTCAGTAGTGGGGTGATGATGAGCCTCATCATTAGGTAATTATATGGGCCTTAATTCACCTCTTAGCTTAGTCAAACCAACTTTTCTTACAACTGATTACATGTTTTTGATTATATTTTTTTATGAGATGAGTTAGAGTTGGATATGATGCCTAGTGGACTAATATGCATTGAATGCAGGATTGAAGGAGAAAATCAAGGAATTTTGGTAGATACTAAGGTTGAAACTCAAATGGGACAAGGGAGAGGGATTTGAGGAGGTAAATCCTCCTCATTTACTTCTCCCCTATTCGAATATTCCTCCATCCATCACACCAACTTGGAGTTCAAGAAGCCAAGCCATGAGGATATGAAGGTAGCCAAGCAAGTGAGAAACAAAGAGCTAATATATCTTGAGTTCAGGGGCTGAGCCTCTGTAATTTTAAGGAAGTTGTTGGGGACTTCAGTTGTATAAGTAGAGAGGCCTAGGGCCTCATTAGGATTCGATTTTTTTTTGTAAAACTCTAAGCTATTTTCGAGCTCCAGACTTGTGAAATTTTTATTGATGTAGTTTTTTGTTTTGGTAATAAGAATGAGTTTTGTTTTGAGCCAGCACTAAGTTAACTCAGAGGGTTGAATCTCTTGGGTTATGGCCCAACCCTAGTAGCCAAGGCTCCTCTTTCTTGTATCTATATGTTTATATTAGTAACATAACATCATTGTTATTTTTCTTTTAGATGTGTTTTCAATGCAAGTAGTGTAGATTGGATTGGTTGTTTATTAGTTTGCTTCCATTTGTGACTTACTTCAGTAACAGGTTAGTAAGGATAAAAGGAGTAACACAATGTTATGAGGGGGTTTCTTGGCCTCACTTCCTCCCTTTGGGATCATGATTTGAGGAAGGGACCCTTGTGCAGTCACAAAAACACAGATTTCTATTTCTTGCATAAGCTTTAGAGTTTACTATATTTAAGTTAGCATTTGATCAATTTTGCAAAGTAGGATTTCATTGCCATATTTTCTATCTTCACTCTTGAAGTAGACATCATCCATGCTTTCATTCCCTTCAACATATTTCCTCATGCATCATGTAGGCGATTAGTTCATTAATTATGATTTTTTAGCTTATAAGAATGCTTCTTGTTTACATAGCTTTTTGGGAATTATACATGTTTTATGCAAAATAGGTGCTTCAGGAAGAGACAAAGACTTCATAGCCAACAATCACCTTCCACTCCATCCAACATAGTCATTCCTTGTTTGCACCATTGCCTTCACTAGTTTTCATCATTTTTCATAGAAATTCTTCCAAGCACATTGAGTGAATCCAACCATCCTCTATCTTTGTTGTTGAGTTCTAAGTGATCCTAGACCTTTCCTCACTTCATTCCACCCATCTACCACCTTCCATAAGCCTTCCATTACCTCCAATACCTTCCATTTTTCTCTTGGTTGTATCTTGTAGGTTTACAGGGAATCCTATAGGCTTCTATTACATCCTGTAGGTTTTCCTGAAATGGCCTGTTTTGAGGCCGAATTAAAGAAAAACCTATAAGAAGTCACGAAAAGCCTCCCAAGGGTCTCCCACACCATCCAACCATCTCCTAACCCTTCTAGCCATCCTCCAACATCCTTAATTCACCTGACACATCACCAAAATAAATTAGTTTGCATACTTGATTTTGCATGAAAAGACAAAAGGACAAAAACAGATTTATTTCAGTCCCTTTACTTGCACATTAGTGATGTTTTATGATTCTTACTTCCATGCTTATATATAGAATTTGGTTCATGTTAATTTAGCATTATTGCAAAGCATAGTTTCTTGGCAGTTAATTAGGAAATGGTGTGATTTAGAATTGAATTTTGGTCTTTTCCATTATTGCAGTAGAGTAGATCTCCCTTAGAGCAGATTTCCCTTTCTTCCATGAAGAAACCAAGCTTGTTATGACTCCAAAGAAGTTTGGCCTAAAATACCCAGTGGTCTCTTGCCAACTGAATCGTGACAAAAGGTAGAACCATCACTTTTACTTGTGTATACAACACTGTCACCTCCAAGTTTGTACGAACCTTGGGTTGATAAAGTAAGGCTGGTAGCCCAGGAGTTGCAACATTCTTGCTACAATACTGGTGCTCATCATATGTTTCGAGTCAAGAGCAAGACTATAAATGTAGACAACATAAAAATGAATACTGTGGAATATCCAAGCCCAGAATTTCAAAAACCACACCACAAATATCTACAAACAATTAATCAAATGGTTGTCTGTGTTGGTTGAATGAGTGAATTGTTCCTCTCGTTATTGTATGGAGTTGTAGTTGGATCTCACATTATTTTCTTGAATTGACTAATGGTGGTTATGCTTTCTATCCAAGTGGGATATTTATGTTGCATTCATCAAGTAGTCAAGCTATAGTAATATCGTAAAAGGGTGACCTTGCATTACTATGCAAAGCTTGTTTTTTTGGTATAGCAACACATCAGTATCACCCCATGCATGATATAAATTAAATTAGGAGATTTGTTAGGATATAATTTTTCTAAATGTAGTAAGGAACCATGAATTTACCATATCCTTGTAAATGATTCTTTCTCAAAAGAGTAATATATGCCATAACATAATCCTCTGCCTTAAGCCCTTCATATAGAGACCATAATTGATGAGAATGCATCTAGGAATAATAAATCTTGGTTGATAAGAATGAATCTAGGAATAATACATCTTATATTGAGTAAAACTAAGGGGACATTGAGATTTTCCTTCAATGCCATCATTTCCATGATCAAGTTGGTTGGTACTGAAATAATTCTATATGCATGTATTTCCCACTATTAATATATTTCCAAACAACCAAACCTATCATGTAGGTTTTAACCCATACAAAAATTACCTATAAACAAATTCTAAAACACAGAAAAATAAACAAAGCGAGAGCATAACACATAAAACACATATACACAGATATTTTCCCATTGGATCCCAAAACCGGGACTACCAGCTTGATTTTTCGTTATGTTCCTTTCAATGTTATAATACATATTTATACATGCCGAAGCATCCAATACCATGGACCGAAAACCATCACATCCAATACCATGGACCAAAAACCATCGTGTCCAATACCATGGACAGAAAAACCATCGCGTCCAAAAAACACGTGCAAAAATCACGCACAAAGCCATAGGTGGGTTCGCCCAACCTAACATAGGGTCCAAAATCAAAATTTTCCAGGGCGCTACCCTGAACCCCATAAAGTGAGGTTACGGGTACCCCTCAAACCCCCTGTTAACTACATGGAAAGAATATAACACAACCCAACATTCTCCCACTTGTTGTTTTCTTTCCACAGGGGGCCACAGGGCAACTTTAGTCATTTTTCCAGTCTTGAAACACCCATTGTTTCTCTACACTAGGAGAACTTTTGAGAGCTCACAGATTTTGTCAATGCATCTGCAATATTCTTCAAAGTGTCCACTTTTACTAGCAACACCTTTTTGTCTTCTATCATATCCCTCACAAAGTGATACTGAACATCAATGTGCTTTGTCTTTGAATGATAAACAGGGTTCTTTGCCAAGAAAATTGCACTTTGGATGTCATAGTCTATCCTTATAGCTCCTTGTACTAACCCCATACTTGAACACAATCTCTGCAACCAAAATGCTTCCTTGCTTGCAGGAGTGGCTGCCATGTATTCTGCCTCTGTAGTTGATAGTGCCACTACAGATTGTTTCTTACTCATCCAACTGACTGCACCTCCAAATAGGTTAAACACATACCCACTTGTAGATCTTCTCTGATCCAGATCTCCAGCCCAGTCTGCATCAACAAACCCACGGATATCCAACACTCTGCCCAATCCTGGTCTTCCTTGGTAGCACAAACCATAATCACTAGTGCCACGCAAATACCTGAAAACCCGCTTCACTGCTGTCC